>JABWTJ010000600.1:447417-558197 GCA_016801875.1 Solanum sitiens
TAATTCGTGCAGATATGACTTGGAAAATATGCACAAACTATTTTATTTATTATTTTTTTTATTATTTTTTTACCTTGGGAGAAGCTAATACCGAACCCAAGAAGGGTTGCCTACGTATCTCATTAAAATGAGAATCAGGTACGCGTAGTTCGTTCAGATATGGCATATAATAATTTAAAATTTTAGAAAACTCAAGGAAATTCCTAGGTCTAGCGCCACTAAAATTTGTAGTCATGAAGTATTTTTGACCCCCATTTTTTCCGCACCAATATGTTTTATAGTCTCTTAATCGTCAATTTTTATACTGTCTTTTGAATATAACCTGCAAATTTTCACAGTAATTTCTACGTATACTCTTTTTGGATGTTTTCTTGGAACTGTCTTCTCTCAATTTTCACGAGATCCAAACATTGTCATGACCATCCCCGACTGATGTCGGGGACGGTATTCCTACAAAAATATGAGAAATATGTGAGAGCAGGACCATCATGCAAAATAATAATAAAAATAAGTGGATGTCACCTCATAGTCAAATACTCCCCTGATTTATCGTTTTGACTTAATATTAATGTCTTGTGAAATACAAGGACTCGCATTTCGCTAATCCTCTTGTCTCTTGCGACTTCGGACAAATAATGATTTTTGAATCAATTTTTCGCTGTGAAGAAGAACAACTCAAAATGTAAGAGTGTTAGTTCATGTACATAATGGATAATGCGAAATATCACACAAATAATGAATTAAACACACAAATATTGTTTTAATTAAAGACAAACTGAAATATATCACATAGCATACAAACAATTATTGCGCGTCCTATACAAATATGTGACCCTTTTATGCCTAGGGTAGGCCTACCGATTTAAAGGATGTATATATCATTTGAAACATTCCATTGTCCCAAAATCTAAATTTATACAAATTTATACGAATAAAATGAATGGGGATACATATTAGGGAAAATGGGATACAAAATATTCAGTCCCGCGCAGGGGTTCAATCCTATACTATGCTTCCATAGAAGGTCTTTCTCTCTTTATTTCTTCTCTTCTCTGGGTTCCCGCGTCTTAGACTAGTAACTTGTGAGTTTTTTTTTTTTAAATAGAATAAGCTACAATATACTCCCAATTCCGAGGACAATGATTTTTTCAGATGATGTATACATCCTTCAAATTTAAACAAATAAATATGATCGTCCGTTTCAGGCCGTAGGCACTTTTGGACTCAAGGTGGTCTATCTAATGAACCCAACAGGCTTCACTAGAATAGTTTTCAAGTTGACGGTAACCCGAGTCGGACAAACAACGGGATGAAGCTACCAAACAACGTCGGATGACCGCATTCCAACTATTCGTTTGATACTTCCAAATGAAACTCTTGTGTATTTCTGAAAGAAGCCGTGGAAAGCCACGTAACTTCCGTTTTCCTAATGCATTCTATTTGCCACTTGGCGAAAATATGTATGAGTGCAATGACAATATACATACAATAAAAGAATAATGAATAAACAACAAATACAATATACACATAATCAGCGAAATATAAAAATACAAGGTACAACACAATAAAAGAAAATTTTCCTCAATTTTAAAAAAATGAATTCATATGGTTAGAACCTCTAATTGTATCTATATATGTGTTAAAGATCAATTCCTCGTGTTTTGAGTGTACTATATATGAATTAGGATCATAAGAACCTCTAGCACTGAGTCGAGTCCAAAACTTTGCTATCGAGTAAGATTTCTACATGAAATCATGTAAGAATTAACTTGGAACAATCATATATCCTATTATATGAAAAGTTACGTCTAGACGTTTCGCCCTATTTGAATAGAGTGGGGATGTAAACAAAATGACAACTCTGTTGGGACATAAAAGTTCTACCAATATGAATTCATTATTTTTAAATTGAGGACCATTTTCTTTTATTGTGTTATACTTTGTACTTTGTATATTTGTTGATTATTTGTATATTATACTTGTTTTTCATTCATTATTCATTTTATTGTTATGTATACTTTCATTGAATTTCATGGCATATTCTTATTGTATGTATAGTATATTAAATGACGGTTTTGCGAAATCGCAACCGAACTTTTTTATACTCAATCCTTTTTCGGAAAGATTGATAATTTATTGGTTCGTCATGCGATCAATAGTTGTCGTGGGTGTTTACATCCCCACTCTATCAAAATAGGACAAAACGTCGCGGCGACTCGAAAATAATTAATTGATTCAATTTTGAAAGAGTTTTAAGAATAAACGAGTTTTAAAAAAGAGTCGCCACCTAATTTTAGGAAAAACTAGGAAAACATTATGTGATCTACGAAACCAATTGATTCTAGGTAGGGGGTTCAAATTATTTCGAAGGGAAGGGGTTAGGCACCCTTCGAAATCCACAAGTGTGGGTCCCGACTGAATTCATTTTTTTTCAAATTGAGGAAAAAATAAAATAATATACAAGTAATATAAATATGCAATATCACAAGTAATAAAATAAAATAATAACATAAGAAACGGCCTAAGGTTTGCCTAACGTCGATATTTACATAATAATGAATAAAAATATAATTTGAGCTCTTCGAATAGCTTCAATGGAAGCAACTCTGTGTACCTGTAAAGACACTTAGTAAAAGTGTTAGTAATAAATAAATATGAATAAAATTGAATATAAGATATAATAACTAAAAATAAAAATCCGTCTTATTAACATTGGAGGCCTTGGAAATCGACGGTAATTTCTTCATCGGCCAATTTAACAAATAAATATATATGAACTTAAACTAGAATTCCGTCTTTTTAAAATGGAAAGGCCTCCAAAACCGACGGAAAATTTTTATCATTGGCCAATTTTACTTATATACTTCACAATCAATGAAACAAACTTGTATAAAGAACAAAATAAGTAAGTAAAAATAACTATCGAAGGGAATAATGTCAATAATAATAAACAATTCAAATGGAAACAAAGTGAGAATCAGAGGCTGGAAAAAAATTATCCATTATTGGAGAAGTCGAGAACAACACCAAAATTGAAAGAAATGAGTAATAACAACAATATAAAGCCAAGTGTCATCAAAAGAAGTACAAAATCAGCCATCAAACAACAATAATCAATTGAACAAGCTACTGTAGAAATTAAAAAAATATAAACAACAATATAATAATAAGAAAAAAAAAACAAAAAAAAACAAAGAAGCAACGATAAAGTAATAAAAATCAACAACAAAGTAAAGATCTCATTAAATAAAAAATTTCTATATAACTAATGTAAAATAAAATAAAATTGGTGAATAAACATAAAATGACAAAATTCAAATTTTAAGACATAACAAATTAAGAAAGAAAAAAAAATAAACTGTAGCAAAAATAATTTAAAACACTATAAACCAATGAAAAATAATGCATAAATTAAACAAAAAAAATAATCAATACCAACAGAGACAACACAACCATCCTAAATTTATAAGTATGACTAAAATAAAGGGCATATAAGAACAAGAACATATAAATGTTAGTAAAATAAAGTAAAAATCAACAAGAAGCAGCCCAATAGTATGAAAATAATGACAGTTAGCACCAAGACAAGAACAAAATATTGATGATATATGGGTTACCGGAGTGTTGGCTTTTGGTTAGATCTGAAAAATATATTGGAGTTGTTGGGTCTGTTGCTTCGCCGAAATTTTGAGCTTGCTTGTTATTACGTTGCCGGAGGTGGAGCCACGAGGGCTTTGCTGATTTGTTGTCGCTGCTGCTGACCAGATTCTTGCCGGAGAAGGAAGAAGGAGGCTCGCCAGAGTTCGATGTTGCTGTTGCCTGTTCGTCGGGGTGGGAGCTGCTGCTTGTTGAAATACCTGCAAAACGGAGGAAAAAAGGGAAAAAGGGGAAGGGGCTGGCAGCTTTTGGTGGTTGTTAGCTGGAAAACAAGAGGAAGGAAAAATGGAGGAGGGTCTGATTGGGATCAAGGAAGAAGATGGCTTTTGATGGTCTGTTGTTGGTCAGAAACAATGGCTTCTCCAGTGTTGTAAACTCGCCGGAGAAGAGAGGGTTTTTTGGGGTGGCTGGAAACGATGTTGTTGCGGTCTGGTTTTCGTTGGTTTTGGGTGTTGTTTTGGCCGGAAAAAGGGAGGAGAAACGGGTAGTGATAGCTAGCTGTTGTTTGGAGGAGCATATGGTGAGGTTTCACCAGAAAAATGGGGAAGAGGAATGAAGCAGGAAGTGGTTTTGGTTGGCCGGAGCTTCACCGGAAAATATGAGTTGCTTTAGCTAATTTTCTGGTGGTGGTGGACCAGATAAAAAATATAAAAATCTAAAAATACATAATTTTTACCCCAATATTATTTACCACCCTTAACCTAATGGGCAAAATATTCTATATATAGGGAATTATTAAAAATGGGCCTAAATTATGGGCTTGAAATAGTGGCCCAAAAATTGTTTGTTGATAAAATATCCGTATATGCAAATTATCTTCGTATTTGAATGAATTTCTTAGACTGCGCAGAATATCAAAAATGAATATTAGCAATGTAAAGATGCAATTTTAAAATTAACTAATAAGAAATTTTAAATTCTAATAAATAAAGATAGTTATCGATAAACTTATTAAAAAATTATAAAAAAAATATATTTTTGAACTCTTAAATAAATAAACTTAAAAATCACGAATTTTTAAAATGTTAGGCCAAAATTTGGTGTCAACAGTGGGTTCCAGCCTAAGTTGTCCACTTGGGTTACCGGTCTTTCAAAAGCCACTCTTAGTCAACTTGTGTAGAGATAAACCAAATCTCAAATTCTAGCGCATTTCGAACTAAGTCGACCTAACACCCAAGACGTGTTGGGCTCATTAGAGGCCCACCTTGTGTCTATTTGGCCCATTGGTCAATAAAAGACAATCATGTGTATGTGTTAAAATTTGAAGGATGTATACGATACTGCAAATCATTGTCACTCGGGGTAGGGAGCTTAATAGTTTATTCGAGTCGAAGAAGGATCAAGTTACCATTTCATCCAAAGGTATTGGCATTTGGAGATATCAATAAGTTCAAAAAGAATTATCTTCCATAAAGGCTTAGATTATGATTGTTCCCCTGCGTTAGACTATATCTTTTTTTTCTCCTTATTTTGTAATCCTATTTAGGTTATACATAAACTTGTACCAAGTGTTTTAGAGGACAATGAAATGTTGTCAAATGGTTCAGATCGATAGTCCTATTCTTGGCATAAAAGGGTCATATATTTTTATAGGACGCGTAATAATTATTTTTATGCTATGTCATATAATTGAGTTTGTCTTTAATTAAAAATAGTTCTTATGTGTTAATTAATTCTTGATGTGATATTTGCATTATCCATTATGAACACAAGCTAACACTTTTATCTTTTGAGTTTTTCTTCTCTTTAAGCTAGAGGTTGATTTATGTCAGAGTTTGAAAGTTCTTGTTCGTCCGAAGTTGCAACGGACATGAGGACTCGCAAAATCTCAGTCTTTGTATTTCACAAGACATCAATATCAAGTGAAAAAGACAAATCAAGGGAGTCCTTGACTATGAAGTTACATTTCTTTATTTTATTTTATTTTTATTATTATGGTCTTGCTTTCACATATTTCTTATATTTTTGTAGGAAAACCATCCCCAACAATTGTCGGGGGTGGTCATAACAATGCATAATTTTCGTGAATAATTGGGAGAAGACACAGTTCCAAGAGACATTCAGAAAAGAATACAATAACAAATAGTTACTGTAAAAAAAAGATAGACCACATTCAACAGATAGTACAAAGGTCGACAATTAAGAGGATACAAAGAATCGCTCTGAGATTGTCTAAATTTTAAAGTTATTTTAAGTCATATCTGAACAAACTACGAGAACCTGATTCTCATTTCGGTGAGATACGTAGGCAACCCTTCTTGGGTTCGGTATTCATTCTTTTAAATTAAAAAAAAAAAGTCAAATGATTTGTGCATATTTTCAAAGGCATAATTGCATGAACAACGCACACTTGATTCTCATCTAAGTGAGATACGTAGGTAGCGCTTCTTGCGTTCGATATTCTTTCTTTGAAAAAAAAATTGTGTATATATTGTAAGAGTCACGTCTTCAACTCAGTTGGGACCAATGCAGTTAGGAGCACATAAAAATATTTGATATGATGGAGAGGACTGACTTTGTGGTAAACCGTAGATTCTTTTGGTACCTCTCATTTATACTTTTGTGATTCTTAAAAATTCTCTTGCATGCGTTCAAGATAACAATAAAATCAACCTTATGTTTCATGTGCATTGTATGGTGAGCTTTTAGATCAAAGTTCAATTGCATCGTACTGTTGATCTAGAACTTGGCCTGAATGTTATCGAGGCAAAATCTTGAGTAATGTTTGGTTTGAGAAAGGATTGTAGGCCTTTTTTGACCCGATTGTGCCTTTCAAAACCTATCAAATGACATTAATCCTTAGTTTTTTCAATTTGAGCCCGAAACCTTTCTTTGAACAATCACATTTTAGTCATTACCCTTTTGAGTGCTTACATGCACTATCCCTCTCTTGACCCAAACTTCTTGAGTGCACCAAGAATATGCAAATTATAAGAGAAGATCCATGTTTGAAATTTTCAAAAGCAACGATATCGAGTCTCCCAAAGTCAAGGAAGCAAAAAAAGACTTCTAGAGAAAAAAAAAGTTAAAAGAAATAAAGAAAGACAAAAGTATCCCTACAAGGTCAGTGAAAGACGAGAAAAAAATACTCCAACAAAAGAGAAGAAAAATTCAAAAAAAAAGAGTGAAATAAAATAAAAGATCCAATAAATGAGGACTTAAAAGAAGTCGAAATAAAGTGGGTGAAAAAAAGAAGAAGGGAAAAACTCCAAAAAATGAGAATTCAAATGAAGTCGAAAAAGGGGAGAACAATGAAAAGGATCTAACGCCAAAGACATATCAATCATTCAGGGCACAAATTCAGTGTGACGCTCAAGAAGGAATTAAGTCACTCTTATCCCAAATAAATATCCTACCTATCCCTATGCCTACATTACAAGCCAATAATAAAGCCTACATAATCTCATTTCAAATGTTCTCACATTAGTGGAGATTTACATAAGGGCTAAACATATTGTATCACAGTTGTATGCATTGATAATTCTTGTGAGGGTGAGTTCACTTTGAAAAATGTTCTAAAATCAAATGTTTCATATATGTGTGAAATAGGACTAGTCTTTGTCGTGAGGGCCCTTGAAACATGAGGATTGTTACAATTCAAAACCTGTGTTTGAAGTAAGATGAACGAATCTTATCGATCTTTAAGTATGTTTGAGGTACCACTTGAAGCTGTAGGAATTACATTGGATTCATTAGAAAAAGAAAAAAAAGAATGAGAGATTTACCTGCAATCCTAAAAGTTGGTATTAATTGTAGTCAAGATTTGATTGTCTCATCACATTCTTTATATTCAAAAAGAAAAGAAAAAAAAAGTGAGCAAGCACCCACTCTTTAATATTTTTCAAACCTTTTTTTTAGAGTCTTTCCATTTATTTTTATTTAAAAAAAAAAAAGAAGAAGAAGAAGAAGAAGAAATTGCCTTTTTGAGTTGTTCATTGTAAAAAATGTCATTAGGTTAATCTTATATGCGTGAGAGTCCTATTTTACTTTATTGGGTTGTCTGTTCCAAAATGTGATATATCTTGTCTGTAGGCTTTGAATATAGCAAGGAATATAATTTTTGTATTTTATCATGTTCATATTGTGCATTTTCTACTGATAATCTCTCAGATTCTTTGCAGTATTCATCTTCTACAGGATTGGAACTATATTTGACATGATTCCTGGCTCAACAGGATATGTAGGCGCCACGATGGCTCGGTCATATACCCAATGTGATTTTTCTTTCTCCATGTAATAAACACTGGGACAGAATTTTTCAGAATATCTCAAAAATTCACAATAAAGGTGCTATCTTCACCAAGTCAAGATGTAAGAACATTTTTGTTATTTGTCAAAAGTTTTAACTGAGACAGAATTTTTTAGGAAGACCTCAAAAATTTCAAAAATTACTGTGAGAAGCTTGATAGTCAATTTCTGACGATCCATCATCGCTTGCAGTTCAAAGTCAACTTGCAAATTTCCAGCATTTTTATGATGAGCCAGCAGCTCCTCGTAAAAATCCCTAATTAAATATGAGTTTCAAAGAACATAAAGCGTTCAAGAGCATAATGATGATTGCTCACTTGTGCCAAAGTGAAAGACAGGTTGTACGTATTCTCTTGTGAATCTTTTCTTAAAGTTTCTTAATCATGTTGCAAGCTAAAGCGACATTGTGTCTTCTAACTGTTCGAATATAGGGACATATGAAAGTATCGAGATGATGACATTTTCAAGACACACTAGTCATCCACCTCGTAACAGTGGAAAATCATTGGGTCATCCATCAGTTGCATTTTTATTGTATTTTTTATTTAACGAGAATACCATTGCATTTTTATTTTCCAAGAGGGCCATTGCATTTTTTATTTACCGAAAAGGTAATTGCGTTTTTCATTTTTCGAAAGGATAACTGCATTTTTTCATTTGCCAAGAGGTCCATTGCATTTTTCATTTACCAAAATGGTCATGCATTTTTCATTTACCAAAAGGTTCATTTCATTTTTTATTTGTCGAGAGGGCCATTGCATTTTTATCGAGAAGGTCATTGCATTTTTATTTGCCAAGAGGGCTATTGCATTTTTAATTTACCAAAAGGGTCATTGCATTTTTCATTCGCCAAGAAGGCCATTGCATTTAAGTCATATCTATTCGGTGGTGAAGGATGTGCATCCTGTCATTTCAACGTTCAAGTCGGTGGAAACTTGCGTTGAAAGATATTTGCATTTAAATCGCATCTATTCGGAGGTGAAAGATGTGCATCCTAGATTTTCAACTTCAAGTCGATGGAAACTTGCGTTGAAAGATATTTGCATTTAAGTCGCATCTATTCGGAGGTGAAGGATGTGCAGCCCATCTTTTCAACGTTCAAGTCGGTGGAAAAGGATATTTTCATTTAAGTCGCATCGATTCGGTGGTTCAGGATGTGCACCCTATATATTCAACGTTCAAGTCGGTGGAAACTTGCATTGAAAGATATTTGCATTTAAGTCGCATCTATTCAGAGGTGAAGGATGTGCACCCTATCTATTCCACATTCAAGTCGGAGGAGACTTGCATCGAAAGAATTTCATTCGTCGTACCGATGGACATACATTCAAAATTTCAAAATCCTACCGATGGTTAATCTTTTCATTTGTCCTACCGATGGACACATTCGAAATCCTACCGATGGGTAATCTTTTTATTCGTCCTATCGATGGACATACATTCAAAATCCTACCGATGGATAATCTTTTTCATTCGTCCTACCGATGGACATACATTCAGAATCCTATCGAATGATCACCTTTTTTTCATTCGTCCTACCGATGGACACACATTCAAAATCCTACCGATGGATCATCATTTTTTTTATTCATCCTACAGATGGACATGCATTTATATCCTTCCAATGGATCACTTTATTCATCCTATTGATGGACATATATTCAAATTCTTTCGATAGATCATCTTCACTCATCCTACCAATGAATATGTATTTATATCCTACCGATGGATCATCTCCATTCGTCGTATCGTAAGAGATGTTACCCTTTTTCTTTTAGTTTTGTCTATACTAATGAGTTTTATCTTTGTTTTTAGAACATCCCATAGAATGCACTCTCAGTGGAGCCACATGTGCGGACTACTTCAATAAGTACACAACACAACGGAACCTTTTAGATAAAAGTTCGGGATCGACTTTCACTACATTTCAACCACACTTTTATACAAAGGTCATATGTTTGGCCAAAATTAGGTTTGTCAATTTTCGTTGTCCACAATTTCTTTCATCAATCATATCCAACGAAATTGACAGCTGTTGACACCCAATTTTGGCATAACATTTTTAAAATTCTAAATTTTTAAGTTTATTTATTTAATAGTTCAAAATATATATTTTTTATAATTTTAAATAAGTTGTCGATAACTATCCTTATTTGCAAAATTTAGGATTTTTTATTAGTTAATCATAATTACATTTTTTTTTCCAGGCGGTTGAATACTTTCAAATATTTTTCTTATTTATTTTTATTAAATCATTATTTTTGCTAAATTCATGTCATTAGTCACATTATATATATATATATATATATATATATATATATATTCATTTTATTCGTTATATTTGTTAATATTTATTTTTATATTTTACACTATCTTAAAAATCATTTAAATATTACGGGTGAATTTTGCATATGGAGATTGATCAATAATTTTGGGTCACGATTCAGACCCCATAATTTGAGCCCATTGAATAACAATTCACTATTTAAGAAACAATTAGGTCAAAAGCTAAGGGTGGTGAATTTATTTTAGGGTTGTAAAATTTTTCATATTCTTATCCACAAAAAGAGTTTCACTTGTCAATAATTTTCCGACTACGACCACCTCGAAATTCGGTGAAGTTCCGGCAACCCAAAACCCTATCTCCGTTCATGACATTCTTTTCGACCAACAACTTCGACTAGTCCTCCCTTCCTCCACTGTTGCTACCAGCATTTTCAGACCTCTAAAACAGCCAGAAAATAACCCAAATTCAACCTCAAACCCCACTGGGAACTACATTATCCAGTGTTTTCCCTACCATATCCAACGGCGGAAAAGCCATCTCCGGTGAACCAAATGTAAAACGGCAAATAGAACCCAACAACATCTCATAGACTCCGACCCAAGTCCACCAGAACACCACCGAAATGACCCCCATTCTCCCTTCTCTTCTCCGGCCAATCACACCTCTAAACCACTAGTAAACCCCCTTTTTTCTACTTCTCCGACCAACCAAACCAGAGCCACCTCCCTAGCTATTGCTGCTGCCAGCAGCTCAACACTGCCAGACCCAAAACGACAAACAACCAGACCTCCTCTCTTCCGTCCAAAATCTTACCTGAAACAATAACCAAAATACCACCGAAACGGCCCCATTTTCTTTGTTTTCTGACCAAATCCAGCAACTCAAACAACCTCCAAAATCAAAAACCCCGAGCTCACACTCCATTGCTGCTACTAGCAGCTTCTTCCCCAGCAAAACCCCAACCTTTTATCCCTTTTTTTTTGCGCTGCGACTAATGACTCCGATGAGGAGCTTTAAACTCTGATGAACAGGAGCAAAACATCAAACCCAACACTGCCCCCTTCAGTTTTCACGATTATTTTTTATTTTTATTTTTTGTAGATTCCTCAACGATGTTCGGAGATATGGATCTCCACCATTCTAGGAACTCCGACAACTTTGCGAACCCAATAAACCCACGAGGGGCAGCTTTCACGATGCTACTAAAGTCTCAACACCAACATAGGATCTACTGTCATGTTCTCTTATCATCTCCTTAATATATTTTTTGGCAGCTTTAGAGCATTCAAAGAGCATATCGTTTTACTCCAAGACTTTAGTATCAACTTCTTCCTCTATTTGATCTCTACTTTATCCATCTGCTTTCAAAAATTGGCTATAAGCCATTAATTAGCCTTGATATTGTAGATGATTGACCAAATACTTTCGCTTCCAGTACATCTCCATCAATGCTTTCTCTGTAAAGGTCGCCACTAACACATGTAGTTTCAAATATTGCCTATTCGAGATCTTTTTCTATTCCTTCAATGTAAGTGTAACGGCCTGTATTTTTGTATGTGGTAGTTCTATTCATGTTATACTTGACATAGACTTATAGTGTAGGTGAGGGATCATGTTTCTTATGTGATTAGTGTTGGTTTAAACTAGCTTGGAAGGTGATGTAATACCTTGCACGTTTTAGCATATGTATTGCAAGTTAACTCCGATGGAAAGTATTTAAGTAATTATAGTAAGATGGTAATTGAGCTAGCAGCTGCATCACCTACTTGATCTATATTATAGTTAAAGGGCCCAAGTTTGATTGACCAGATTAAGGCTTATATTTAGGGGCTCATTTGAAGCCTAAACCTATTAAAGAAAATTGTGAATGAAAGAAGGCCCAGCAGCCAAATCTGCCAATTGGCCCATTATGGATAAAGCCCAAGTGAAACTAGATAAGTGCATGACCTCCTAAGATTTGTTTTACCATGTTATTGGGCCAAGTGTGTACCACCTACTTGCATTAATCTGTCCCAAGTGGAATAAAAGAACAAAGGGAAAATGGACAGCCAAGGTCCAATAATATTAAGTCCAAAAAGGCCCAAGTTAAAAGGACAAGCAGGTGGGGCACCTACTTGACATTATATGGCCCAAAATTGGTCAAGAGTGTCGGCCATAACACCTCCTTTTTCAAAGGATAAGGATCAAGTCTTATTCTCCATTTTGAACTTGCAAAAGTTTCAGATTTCCTAAGTTCTTTCTTGGTCTCTCTTGGCTTCAATTAGCAGCCCTAAGACACCTTAGAGTTCTTGAGTGCTGTCTAATTTTTCAAGTAAGAGTTTGAAGGAGAGTTTGAATTCTTGAAGTACAAGTTTAGAGGATAAATTTCCAGAATTAAGGTAAGACTTCAACCCATTTGTTTTCCTCTCTTTGATAATGTTTGGAGTGGAGAATTTTGTATATGTTTATCAAGAATTCATGGATTGTGATAAATCTTTGAGTCAATATTCTCCTATTATGCTGAAAGATTTGAGATTGATAGTGGCTGCCTTATGAATATTGTTGTTGAGGGCTGTTTGGGTAGCTTGGGAGATGATGTATGAAGTTGTATTAATGTGTAGAGGAAGGGTGTGGTGGTTCACCATTTATGTAAGGGTTGTTTGGGCCTGATTTCCATCAAATATTTTAGCTACTGTTTTGGAGGACCTTATTGTGATTAGCTGCTGATGTTAGCTTAATCATGACTTATGTTGTAGATTAGCACCCAATAAGGAAGGCTGAATCGTGATAGTGGTATTGGTCAGAAAAATAAGGTATGTAAGGCTATTCGATTCTATATCCTTTTGGCATGAAATCTGGCACCTGCAATTAATATCAATGAAGTGTTTCCCATAAGTTCTATTTCTAGAAAAGGAAGCATAGTGGCAGCGTACTATCTCCAAATAGCTAACAATATTTCTTTCCCCATTCTAAGTGCATAGAACTACTTCATTATATGTTCACTACTCTATACTTGTGTAATTATTCCCCTTGTGCTGTTATAGAAATGGTATTTGCAAAACAAAGTTTGATGAATCCCTCTCCTAAGCCAATTGAAGTCAATTGTGCCATTAAGGTCTTAAAGTAAGGTGTTGATGTTTCATAGCTCCTTATGTCATTGTTACTGCCTCAAAGTATTATTTTCATGTATTCCACTACTGTTCCGTATTTCCATATCTCCAAGATGATTATGACCACCAAATCAACATCTCAAAAGTGTTAAGATTATCCAAAATAACATCTCAAAAGAGTTATGAACTGATTAACAATAATCTCAAAGATTAAAGAATCTAAGTGAAGAAATCTATTTAATTAAGGGTGGCAGCTCAGGGGCGAAAGCCTAGCATGGGCCGATCCCTATTGGTATAGAAGGGTGGCAGCTCAGGGGCAAAAGCCTAGCATGGGCCGATCCCAAGTTGTGTAATTATGAGGACCGCATCCCAGGGGTTAATACGCCTAGCATGGGTCATCCTCTTCTACCACTGATCAGCTGGTCACTTGTATCACATGCCCAACAAAGATTATAGCATACAACAAGGTAAAGAAAAGAATGTAGCTTACTTGATTCCATAAGAGTAAGCAAAGGTGGTCTTCTCTCCTAATCTATGCACCCTTATGTTGCTACTTGATTTCATTTGAGCTTTGTATTACATATACTATTTGTCTTACATATTCAGTACATTTTTCGTACTGACGTCCTGTATTGGGGACGCTGCATTTCATGCTGCAGGCTCAGGTACTCCAGCTAGTAGACCTCCTCAGTAGGAGCACTCAAAATTCTGCTACTTTTGGTGAGCTCCAAGTTGATTCGGAGCTTTATTAAGTCCTTGTTAAATTCGTTTGGTATTGTATCGTAGTTAAGGGTAAGGCGGGGTCTGTCCCGACCTACTCTAGTCTTCTATCTTTTAGAGGCTTTGTAGATGTATGTACATGGTTCAGTTGTGTTTTAAGGAGTTGTGGCTTCAACGGCCAAGTCTTGTATATAACTTTTGGACCTACTTACGTTGTTTTGTATCGCTGCATCCTAGGTTAACTTGTCACAATTGTTATAGTATATGCACAGTAAGAACAGGTTGCAGGTTGGTTCTCTCGGGCCTTTAGGGCATCGGGTGCCTGTCCGTCTTAATAGGTTTTGAGGCGTGACAAAAGTGGTATCAGAGCAGGTTATCCTAGGGAGTCTACAAAGCCGTGTCTGTGTAGAGTCTTGCTTATGGATGTGTTGTGCACCACATCTATAAACAGGAGGCTACGGGACATATAAGAGTTGTCTCATTTCTTTCATTTCTTAGATCGTGCGATAGAACCAGTGTTGTAGGTGAATCATATCTAATTTCTCAATTGTTTTATTGTAGCATAGATGCCGATTACGAGAAGGAGTAAAAGTACTGGTAAACGAGTAGATGTGGCTGTCCAAGAAGGGACCAGCCAACCACCACCAAGTCAAGCTGTTCAAAATGGGGCTCAAGATGAGTCTCTATCGCAGACTTCCTCGACGCCTCCATCTCCTGAAGAACTAAGGAGGGAAGATGAACCTCAGGAACCCCCTATTAATGCTACCGAGCAAGATTTGAGGAATGCAGTCCAATTATTGACTCGTATAGTTGCTGGTCATGGCCAAAGGCAAGAAGGTCCAGTTACAGGTACTAGTGGCGTAGATAGATCAGCTGGAACACGGATACGTGATTTTCTTAACTTGGACCCTCCATCATTTATCGGGTCAGATCCTAATGAAGATCCCCAAGACTTTATAGATCAAATCCAACGCACTTTGGATATTATGCATGTAAGTGGTAAAGAAGCACTTGAGCTAGCTGCATACAGATTAAAGGGTGTGGCTATATTGTGGTATGAAGCTTGGAAGCAATCTAGGGGAACAAATGCACCTTCAGCTATGTGGAAAGAGTTCAAAAAGGCATTCCTTGATCATTATCTGCCATTGGAGATCCGAGACGCCCGTGCAGATCAGTTCTTAAATCTCCACCAAGGAAATATGAGTGTGAGGGAATATAGTCTCAAATTTAATTCCTTGGCCAGGTATGCTCCTAATGTAGTAGCTACTATGGAGGATAGAGTTCATCGTTTTGTGGACAGGTTAGATTCATATCTGGTTAGAGACTGTACAATTGCTTCATTAAATAAAGATATGGATATAGCAAGGATGCAGGCTTTTGCACAAAAATTGGAGGATCAAAGGCAAAGAAGAAGAACACAAGAGTTGGAAACAGGGCATTCTAAGAGGGCCAGATCAATGGGGCAGTTTACACCATCCCAAGGTGAGTTTAGGCCTCGGTTCTCTAACAGACCACCTAGGCCATCATCTTTCTACTCTACAGCTAGTGCTCCACCACGGTTCCAAGGGTTTAGAGGCAATCAGTTTGGGCAAAGAAGTGAAAGCCAAGGCAGTCATCAAGAGCAAGGAAGTACGAGCCAATCAAGGCCTCCACGACAGCCTTGTAAACAGTGTGGGAGGAATCATCTAGGTGCATGCAGGTTTGGGACGGATGTTTGTTTTTGGTGTGGCACACCAGGGCATATGATGAGAAACTGCCCTCATAGGGGAGTGGGTGGCGTTGTTCAACCAACTAGATCAGTTGTTGCGTCGACCTCATCAACCCCTTCTTTAGGGAGGGGACTACATATGCCTACAGGTCGTGGTAGAGGAGCTAGGGGAGCAACTAGTTCTAGTGGAGGTCAGAATCGCACATATGCACTAGGGGATCGACAAAATTTAGAAGCCTCGCCGGATGTGGTTACAGGTACATTGTCCATCTTTTCACATATTGTATATGCATTAATCGATTCGGGGTCTACACTATCATATGTTACACCATTGATTGCTGGAAAGTTCAAAAGAACACCAGAATTATTAGCAAAGCCATTTGAAGTGTCTACACCGATTGGTGAATCTATTATAGCTAGGAGAGTTTATCGTAATTGCATTGTAACTGTTTGTGATCGCGATACATTGGATGACCTTGTTGAGCTAGACATGGTAGATTTTGATGTTATAATGGGTATGGATTGGTTAGCTTCTTATTATGCCATGGTAGATTGCCGAACTAAGATAGTGCATTTCCAGTTTCCAAAAGAGGTAGTCCTCGAATGGAAAGGTAATATTGGGATGCCAAGAGGTAAATTTATTTCTTATCTTAAGGCAAAGAAGATGATTTCCAAAGGATACATATGCCATCTGGTTAGAGTGGAAAATGTAGATGCAGAGCCACCAACCCTTCAATCCATTCCGGTGGTAAATGAATTTCCAGATGTGTTTCCTGAAGATCTTCCAGGTTTGCCTCCAGAACGAGAAGTAGAGTTCGGTATTGATGTGCTTTCAGATACTCAACCTATCTCAATTCCTCCATATAGAATGGCTCCGGCAGAATTACGAGAGTTGAAGGAGCAGTTAAAAGACTTATTACAAAAAGGATTCATAAGGCCTAGTGTGTCTCCATGGGGAGCACCAGTTTTATTTGTGCGCAAAAAAGATGGCTCATTAAGAATGTGTATCGACTACCGGCAGTTGAATAAGGTAACAATTAAGAACAAATATCCCCTCCCTAGAATTGATGATATGTTTGATCAATTACAAGGTGCTAGGTGTTTTTCAAAGATCGACCTGAGGTCAGGTTATCACCAAGTGAGGGTCAAGGACAAAGATATACCCAAGACAGCTTTCCGAACACGGTATGGTCATTTTGAGTTCTTAGTCATGTCATTCGGGCTAACAAATGCACCAGCAGCTTTTATGGATTTGATGAATAGGGTGTTCAAGCCATTCTTAGATGTGTTTGTGATAGTGTTCATAGATGACATTTTGGTGTATTCAAGATCGGAAGAGGATCATGCTAATCACTTGCGGCAGGTTTTACAAATTCTCCGTGATCGTAAATTGTATGCAAAGTTCTCTAAATGTGAGTTCTGGTTGAAATCTGTGGCATTCCTAGGTCATATCGTATCCGAGGAAGGAATAAGGGTTGATAACCAGAAAATAGAAGCCGTGAAAAGATGGCCAAGACCTACAACGCCTACGGAGATCCGTAGTTTTCTTGGATTGGCAGGTTATTACAGAAGGTTTGTTGAAGGATTCTCTTCCATGGCTGCACCCTTAACAAAGCTAACACATAAAGGAACCAAGTTTCAGTGGAGCGATGAGTGTGAAAGAAGCTTCCAAGAGTTGAAGAGTAAATTAACTTCTACACCTGTGTTGGTACTTCCAGAAGGTACAGAAGGCTATGTAGTGTACTGTGATGCTTCGGGAGTGGGCTTAGGTTGTGTATTGATGCAGTGTGGTAAAGTTATAGCTTATGGATCGAGGCAGCTGCGGCCACATGAGAAAAATTATCCAACCCATGATCTAGAGCTAGCAGCAGTTGTGTTTGCTTTGAAGATATGGCGCCACGACTTGTATGGAGTTCATGTTGACATATACACTGATCACAAAAGCTTGCAATATATTTTTAAGCAAAAAGACTTAAATCTGAGGCAGCGAAGGTGGCTGGAGCTATTAAAAGATTATGACATTGACATCTTATATCACCCCGGTAAAGCTAATGTAGTAGCTGATGCTTTAAGCCGTAAAATAATGGCAAGCACTTATGGGAAGTCTGTGGAAAGACAAGGAATGACTAAGGATCTGTCCCAACTAGCGAACTTGGGTGTTCGCCTTCTTGAATCTCAAGGCGAAGGGGTTATTGTGCAAAATGCGGCAGAATCCTCATTAATAGTGGAAGTGAAAGAGAAGCAGTACACTGATCTAATTCTTTTACAACTTAAAGAGAATGTACTACACGGTATGACAAAGGCATTTGAGCTTAAGCAAGACGGAGAACTTCGATGTCAAAACAGATTGTGTGTACCTAATGTAGATGAACTAAGAAAGAGGATCATGATGGAAGCACATAATTCAAGATACTCTGTTCATCCGGGGTCAACTAAAATGTATCATGACTTGAAAGAAATGTATTGGTGGGGGGACATGAAGAAGAACATTGCAGAATTCGTGGCTCAGTGTCCAAATTGTCAACAGGTAAAAGTAGAACACCAAAAGCCCGGAGGTTACATGCAGCGTATAGAACTTCCAATTTGGAAATGGGACATGATCAACATGGATTTTATTACTGGTTTGCCTCGCTCATTCCGGAAGTTTGACTCCATATGGGTAATAGTTGATAGACTTACCAAAGCAGCACACTTCTTGCCGGTGAAGACTACCTATACAGCTGAAGAGTATGCGAGGTTGTACATTAAAGAGATAGTTCGACTACATGGAGTGCCAATCTCTATAATATCTGATAGAGGAGCTCAATTCACAGCAAATTTTTGGAAGTCATTTCAAAAGAGTTTGGGAACACAAGTGAATTTAAGTACAGCCTTTCATCCTCAAACGGATGGTCAGGCAGAACGTACAATTCAGACACTTGAGGATATGCTGCGAGCTTGTATATTAGATTTCAAGGGTAGCTGGGATGATCACCTACCACTTATTGAATTTGCTTATAATAATAGCTATCATTCGAGCATTAAAATGGCACCTTATGAATCTTTATATGGTCGAAAGTGTAGATCACCAATTGGCTGGTTCGAAACGGGTGAAACTGCCTTATTTGGGCCAGATCTTGTTCATCAAGCTATGGAAAAAGTCAAAGTGATACAGCAGAGGCTAGAAACAGCTCAAAGTCAACATAAATCATATGCAGATATTAGAAGGAGAGGACTAGAATTTTCTATAGGGGATTGGGTGTTCTTGAAGGTGTCTCCGATGAAAGGGGTAATGAGGTTTGGTAAAAAGGGAAAGCTGAGTCCACGCTATATAGGGCCATATAAGATTATCCAAAAATTTGGCCAAGTACCCTATGAGTTAGAGCTACCACAAGAGCTTTCATCAGTTCATCCGGTGTTCCATGTCTCAATGCTACGGAAATGCGTAGGTGACCCATTTCGTATTACTCCTACTAAAGACGTACAGGTTACGGGAGATCTCACTTATGAAGAAGTACCCATTGCTATTTTGGATCGACAAGTTAGGAAGTTAAGAAATAAAGAAGTAGCTTCTGTAAAAGTACTATGGAGAAACCAACAAGTAGAAGAAGTTACATGGGAAGCAGAAGAAGCAATGAAATTGAAGTATCCTCACCTCTTTCACACTAGTGGGAATGATCAAAATGTTAGTGGAGGAATTGACAAGTAAGTATAAGTCTATATGTTCAATGTGATTAATAGTAGTACTAACTTAGGCTTGAACTTGTTTAGGATGGGCAACCATGCTAACATTCGAGGACGAATGTTCCAAGGGGGGAAGGATGTAACGGCCTATATTTTTGTATGTGGTAGTTCTATTCATGTTATACTTGACATAGACTTATAGTGTAGGTGAGGGATCATGTTTCTTATGTGATTAGTGTTGGTTTAAACTAGCTTGGAAGGTGATGTAATGCCTTGCACGTTTTAGCATATGTATTGCAAGTTAACTCCGATGGAAAGTATTTAAGTAATTATAGTAAGATGGTAATTGAGCTAGCAGCAGCATCACCTACTTGATCTATATTATAGTTAAAGGGCCCAAGTTTGATTGACCAGATTTAGGCTTATATTTAGGGGCTCATTTGAAGCCCAAACCTATTAAAGAAAATTGTGAATGAAAGAAGGCACAGCAACCAAATCTGCCAATTGGCCCATTATGGATAAAGCCCAAGTGAAACTAGGTAAGTGCATGACCTCCTAAGATTTGTTTTACCATGTTATTGGGCCAAGTGTGTACCACCTACTTGCATTAATCTGTCCCAAGTGGAATAAAAGAACAAAGGGAAAATGGACAGCCAAGGTCCAATAATATTAAGTCCAAAAAGGCCCAAGTTAAAAAGACAAGCAGGTAGGGCACCTACTTGACATTATATGGCCCAAAATTGGTCAAGAGTGTCGGCCATAACACCTCCTTTTTCAAAGGATAAGGATCAAGTCTTATTCTCCATTTTGAACTTGCAAAAGTTTCAGATTTCCTAAGTTCTTTCTTGGTCTCTCTTGGCTTCAATTAGCAGCCCTAAGACACCTTAGAGTTCTTGAGTGCTGTCTAATTTTTCAAGTAAGAGTTTGAAGGAGAGTTTGAATTCTTGAAGTACAAGTGTAGAGGATAAATTTTCAGAATTAAGGTAAGACTTCAACCCATTTGTTTTCCTCTCTTTGATAATGTTTGGAGTGGAGAATTTTGTATATGTTTATCAAGAATTCATGGATTGTGATAAATCTTTGAGTCAATATTCTCCTATTATGCTGAAAGATTTGAGATTGATAGTGGCTGCCTTATGAATATTGTTGTTGAGGGCTGTTTGGGTAGCTTGGGAGATGATGTATGAAGTTGTATTAATGTGTAGAGGAAGGGTGTGGTGGTTCACCATTTATGTAAGGGTTGTTTGGGCCTGATTTCCATCAAATATTTTAGCTACTGTTTTGGAGGACCTTATTGTGATTAGCTGCTGATGTTAGCTTAATCATGACTTATGTTGTAGATTAGCACCCAATAAGGAAGGCTGAATCGTGATAGTGGTATTGGTCAGAAAAATAAGGTATGTAAGGCTATTCGATTCTATATCCTTTTGGCATGAAATCTGGCACCTGCAATTAATATCAATGAAGTGTTTCCCATAAGTTCTATTTCTAGAAAAGGAAGCATAGTGGCAGCGTACTATCTCCAAATAGCTAACAATATTTCTTTCCCCATTCTAAGTACATAGAACTACTTCATTATATGTTCACTACTCTATACTTGTGTAATTATTCCCCTTGTGCTGTTATAGAAATGGTATTTGCAAAACAAAGTTTGATGAATCCCTCTCCTAAGCCAATTGAAGTCAATTGTGCCATTAAGGTCTTAAAGTAAGGTGTTGATGTTTCATAGCTCCTTATGTCATTGTTACTGCCTCAAAGTATTATTTTCATGTATTCCACTACTGTTCCGTATTTCCATATCTCCAAGATGATTATGACCACCAAATCAACATCTCAAAAGTGTTAAGATTATCCAAAATAACATCTCAAAAGAGTTATGAACTGATTAACAATAATCTCAAAGATTAAAGAATCTAAGTGAAGAAATCTATTTAATTAAGGGTGGCAGCTCAGGGGCGAAAGCCTAGCATGGGCCGATCCCTATTGGTATAGAAGGGTGGCAGCTCAGGGGCAAAAGCCTAGCATGGGCCGATCCCAAGTTGTGTAATTATGAGGACCGCATCCCAGGGGTTAATACGCCTAGCATGGGTCATCCTCTTCTACCACTGATCAGCTGGTCACTTGTATCACATGCCCAACAAAGATTATAGCATACATCAAGGTAAAGAAAAGAATGTAGCTTACTTGATCCCATAAGAGTAAGCAAAGGTGGTCTTCTCTCCTAATCTATGCACCCTTATGTTGCTACTTGATTTCATTTGAGCTTTGTATTACATATACTATTTGTCTTACATATTCAGTACATTTTTCGTACTGACGTCCTGTATTGGGGACGCTGCATTTCATGCTGCAGGCTCAGGTACTCCAGCTAGTAGACCTCCTCAGTAGGAGCACTCAAAATTCTGCTACTTTTGGTGAGCTCCAAGTTGATTCGGAGCTTTATTAAGTCCTTGTTAAATTCGTTTGGTATTGTATCGTAGTTAAGGGTAAGGCGGGGTCTGTCCCGACCTACTCTAGTCTTCTATCTTTTAGAGGCTTTGTAGATGTATGTACATGGTTCAGTTGTGTCTTAAGGAGTTGTGGCCTCAACGGCCAAGTCTTGTATATAACTTTTAGACCTACTTACGTTGTTTTGTATCGCTGCATCCTAGGTTAACTTGTCACAATTGTTATAGTATATGCACAGTAAGAACAGGTTGCAGGTTGGTTCTCTCGGGCCTTTAGGGCATCGGGTGCCTGTCCGTCTTAATAGGTTTTGAGGCGTGACAGTAATCTACCATATCACCACTTGGAACATCCTCGAAAATTTCTCGCTTAATGTCGACAACATCATTTTCTTGCTCCTCCAAGTGATCAATTATATTATATCCTAAATCTTCGATCCAATATCTTTCAAGATTGATGGAAATCATGATATCTATTGCTCAAGCCTCAGCTACTAAACATTTTCCCCACTTTTTTTCTTCTTCGGTAACTTTTTGAGCCATATTTCTCGACAATATTTCTTTATGTGCGCTACTTCGCCACAACGATAACATTTGAGAGGCTTCTTACCATAATAGTTAGAAGACTCTTCCTTCTCTCTAGGTGAGCGTGAACCACCTAAGGATCGAAATTGTGGCATATCTCCTATTTTTCCTTTAAAGTTTCTCTTATTGGTTACAAGAGCATCTCTCTCCATTTTTGACAAACATACTAGCCAACTGCTTGGCTAGTAATTCATGTGACCACAACAAATTTTCAAATTCCTCAGAGGTTGGCTGTTGAGCCCATCCTTGAATCGACGTCAAAAATGGAATATATTCAGGTTTTAACCCATGAATGACTATTCTTCTAATTCGTGCTTCCGAAATAGCCTCTTTCGAATTCAACAAAGATATTTGAGAGCATAAGTTCTTAATCTTCAAAAAATACTTGGAGACAGAAAGATTACTTTGAGTGGTGTTAACCAATTCACTCTCCAATATTTGCAGTCGAGCTTCATTATTCTTGTTGAACAGGCGATCCAGGATCCTCCATATTTCATGAGCTGATTTACACTTTAGAATGTGATCAAATATATCGAAGGAGATTGTCCTCTTCAGAATGAAATACGCCTTCGCATTAACCTGCTTCCACTTTTTGTATATGCTAGTGTTTTTCGGTCCGTCGGTAGGAGGACTTGTGTCATTACCATTAACAACATCCCACAAATCCACTCCCACAAGGTATGATTCTATACATGTCTTCCATACCTTGTAATTGGACTGATTCAACAACTCAATCGCAAGTCTATTAACACGGCCGCTAAAATCCATATAGACAAACTAGTTGAATCTACCTCTAACCTGATTTTTAAATAACACCCAAAAACCAATGGATGGTTATGACTTTGATACCATGTAGAGAATAGAAGAAGAAAGTATAATCGGGAAAATTTTTGCTAGCCCAAGATCGTTAACTAAGATCGGAAGATTCAACTAAATAAGAGAAAGCTAGAAAGGAGAACTTGTTTATGGAAGAATACTCTTTTATTAGGTTGTTCTTGGTTTGTTTTGGTTGATTACAAATCTACAATATCATCACATATTTATACTAACCTATGGATTGTTCTAGATACCACAAGCTCTAGACTATTCTATCATTTACTACAAAAATATCTTTCTAGTGAACTTATCTTCTAGCACTTTCTCTAGAATATCTAGATATATCTTCAAAATAATTATTCTAGGTACTACAGTAGACCATTCTAGAAACTATATTAGAAAAATCTATGATACTTCAAAAATCAACTTTATCAATTTTCACACCATGGTGGGGTTTTGGGTCTTTGTGGTGGTGGTTTTGGCTGAAGAAATAAGGCGATTTTGGGGTTGGTTTTGTTGTTGTTGCATCTGGGTATGGGGTTGTTGTTGATGGTGTTCTGGCAGCAGTCTTAAAGTCAAACCAGAGCTGCTGGTTGCAGCAGAGAAACCAAAAGGGTTTTGGGTCTAATTTTGCTTGGTTATTGGTGGGGTTGGGTCGGATGAGAGAAGATGAAGGAAGGCAATGGGTCTGTTTGGTTGGTTCTTCGTGGAGGAAAATGGAGGAGGAGGGGTCTGGTTTGCTGGAAAAAGGGAGAAAAACAGAGGTGGTTTGTTGGTGGTTTTTGTGATTGGAAATGATGTTTTGGTGGTGTTGGGTGGTGGAATCACCGGAATCCGGTGAAACTTCGGTGAATAAGTCACCAGAAAAAGAATGAACTATAAAAGAATCTCTTAAATCCTAAAAATCTAAAAATACCCCTAAATTTTAGGGAAACTTTCACATATAGTCACTTAAAAATAATTAATTACTCTTCATAGCTATAGTTTGATAATTAAAATTTGTAATAACATGTTATATGGAGGAGAGCGAGATTGGGAGAGAGAGGAAAGAGGCGAGAGAAGGGGGAAAAAGTGGCAGAAATGTGAATTATATAGAGAGGTGAGAGAGATCGAGAGAAGGAGGAGAGAGGCGAACGACATAGGGCAAAGAGTGGGAAAGAGGTGAATTGTATATGTATATAATTGTATATAACTATATATTATACATATGCATTTGTATAAATGGCGAGCAAGATCGGGAGAGGGAGGAGAGAGGCGAGCGAGATTGAGAGAGGGAGGAGAGAGGCGAGCGAGTGGGAGAGAGGTGAATTGTATATTTATATTGGTTAAAAAATTTACTGATAAAAAATTCTAAATTTCGATAAATAAATATTGTTATCGATAAATTTATTTAAAATTATAAAAAAAATTATTTTGAACTATTAAATAAATAAAACTTAAAAGTTACGAATTTATAAAATGTTAGGCCAAAATTGGGTGTCAACCTCTATCCCTTTCGTTGGATATGATTGATGAAAGAAATCAAGAACAACGAAAATTGACAAATTCGATTTTGACCAAACACATGACCTTTATACCAAAATATTGACAAGAAAGGTAATTTGGTGTCAAACCATAAACATAAGACATTTTTATTCATATAATGTAATTTATGAGTATTTTTTTTAAAGAAAAATTATTATCAAATCAAAATTAATTAATTAAAATAAAATGAAAAAAAATGGTATTTAAAATAATAAATATAACTCAGCACATTCTTGTTCTATCTCGAATGTTCCCTTTGTTACTAGAATTTTCCAGATAAGCTAGGGTTCTATAAATATCTATATTCCCATCAAAGGCTAATCCTAAACGCCGCCCAGACTCTATTTTGTCATATCCAATTAATAAGTTTGATAACCTGTGACGATGTGCTTTGTGTTCGTTTGCGATGAAGATGAAAGAGTTCTACGAAGAGAGAAAGCAAAAGGTGTTTGCCCTTACTGTGGAGGAATGATTCAAGCTGTTGATGTACAGAGCCACGGGAGACTCTGTTTTCTTCCCATTTCATTCAAAACTAAACGTAAATATTATTGTACCCTCTGTAATAAGCGTTTGGTACTTTAGTAATCTCTCTCTTATATGTAATTTGATTTTATTATCTTCTAGGCTTTCCTTAAATCTATAAAATACTCTTTATGTTTTTTTTATACTTTTTTTAATCATATGGTTTCTGTTCCATTCTTTTGAATTCATTGCATCTTTTACTCCGCCTGATCCGGAATGCGTATTTTTCGGAATCCTTGATGTTTTCTTAACCTTTCTAGAAAGATGTTGGAAGATACTTATCAGGAAATCTAAATTATATTTGAATTTGCATTGATCATGTTTTTCTATGCTTCAATTACATGTAAATTCAATTAGTAAAGCAGAGATGAAGTGTCACAACCCAAAACCTTACCCTAGAGGATAGGGTGCAATCTCGGATTGCGACCGGCGTCGTCGAACTCTCAGAGTTCTAAAACAAGCCTCATTCATATCATTCATTGAATATACATAGTGAAAAGTAGTGCGGAATTAAAACTTTTCACAAAACATAATATAGTCTTTGAAAATCTCTTTCATATAAAAGTAGTAGAAGATACTAAGTCTCAATCTCATCATCTTAAGAAACAAGAGTACTTTGGGACACGACCCATACTTCAATACGAAAATAGAAAGACATAGTCTATTACAATACTTCAAAGAAAATAATAAAAGACATATGCCCTCGAGTCAATTGAGGACATACTTCAACTTCTTCTTGAACGATCTTCTAAGTCCAAGTCTTCACTTCACAAGCTCTTGACATACCATGAACTATAGATAGAAAATAAAGCATGGAATTAGTACAACCACATGTACTAAGTATGGCTATATGCATAAAATCATGAAAACGGACTTTATTGGAAATATGCATCTTTTTATTTGGAAATCATAGTTTAAACATAAGAACATCATTTAGCAATTAGGAAACACATAAGATAACAATTAACCAAAAATACCATTTAAAGAACACACTTTACAGTGAGCTATATTCACTGTACGGTGAATTAATTCACTGTTACAGTGAAGCACTTCATCCCTCACTTTAAGTCTTCCTAGCATGTAATTCCCTCACTTAAAGTCATCCTAAGATTCACTTAAGTCACACAAAGAGAGACCGCCCATACACCCTCTCTAGATGTGCCTAAACGACCCTTAAGATTACCTACAATGAGTCACATACATACTTAGAAAACAATCATAAACATCTATGTAAGATTCATCTACCAAAGGTGATTTCCAAGGTTCACTTGAGTGAGTGTGGAGCGACCGCCCATACAATCTCTATCACACACACAAGAGATCCTATAGACTACCTCAAATAGAATCATTCTCACTAAACACACCTACACTTAGATTAGAAGACATTCTCCTTCCAAAGACTATCAAAAGACCTACTTAAGTAAATCGAGAAGATAATGTCCATAGTGCAGTGACCTCTTCAAGATTACCTAAATAGTCCTTAAGACTTCCTAAGGTTTAGATCATGTCAACAAGATTAACCAACTTCCCTAACTAGAGTCATCCTCAAAACTTCCAAAGATAAGACATGAAGAGACCATCCTTTCATGCCCTCCTCACACTTTAGCTAAGGAATGCTTAAGTCACTTTAGATTAGGTACTCATTCATTTACATAGTTACTAACATAGGTCATTAGTTCATTAGTTCATTAAGACTCATACATCACATAAGACACTCACATAAAGCATCACATAAGACACTCACATAATGGTCTTGGACAAGACCTAGGAACTCCACATAACACCTTCAGAGTCTATTGTGCAATGTCTAGATAGCGTCTCATACCACCACCTAAACCTCATAAACTTATCTAATGCTAAAAGGTATTCCACATGATGAGAATAGCAATAACCGACATAGACCATGATAGCAAGACATGGAATCCGAAGTTCTATCTTACTTCGATGAGGTTGTTCTACTTGCCAATGGTAGAACTTGGACACATCCCATGTAGGCACATGGTTAATGAATATGAAGGGCGTAATAAGCATTCAGTCTCTTCTTTAACTAAATCCACTTCCCCCTTACTCATACTCACTCGGTGCTAGAATTCACATTAAGGTTCATATAAATAGGTCCCATATCTAGTTCATGACCCCCTTTACATTCACCCTACCAAAGCAAGGTCCACTAGGGCATAACTCACTTTGGCGACAAGAAGCTCATAGCGACTTCCCTAAGGTATGATATGATGTCGTTTCAGCCAATCAACCTTAAGTCCATCACTCATCACATGAAGGATACCATTACGGCTAACTACTTCACAATTTATAACCTCGCCACTAAGTTCAAGGTTCCACATAAATGACCCTCTTATCATTAAGGTCTCACCTATATTTATTTATTCAAAACTAAGAGTTATAACACCCTAAATCAAGACATCACATATCCATAATCATATATACATCAAGCAAGAGATACAAGTCAACCAAGATAAGACATCACATACTTCACTTTTAACCCATAATATAAGTCATTCTAGAAACACCTCTAAAACAACCTAACATATTCAAGTCACCCTATATATCATCATAACATCATTAATATACTCCACACAGACTCATAAAGTCAAGTATGAATAACCAAGACTTAACCTAACACTACATTCATAATGTCAAGTCAAAGTCTAACATGATCACTTAAGGCAATATAACTAGAAGAATACATACATGACTATATAACTTCACATGTAGATAGGTAATGTCATCAAACTACACAAATAGCCACATAACTTCAAGTAATTTCCAATAAGGCCATGCTCATAATATTGCATAAAGTAACGCCGACAAGGCCACATCAATTTCAAGTAAAACACATAACACCGCCACCATAAGTGGACCATACCAAACACAATAGAATCGAATTATAATTAATATAAAATTAAGGAAAACGGGGCAGCATACCTTCATCCCCATATCCACACTTCAATTCAATGCCAAGTCAACCAATTCAACATCACAAGGCCCTTACCCATGGCCATGAACAACAATTCAAAGCAATAACCATAAAACTCAATGAATCTACATCAATTCAATCTAGGTTTAACAATCTAAGATAAATTAGATATCAATTGAACACAATTCTTATATCATTAGAAAGCCCATAATAAACTATACAACAATTCATCAATATTAGCTTAATATCAAGTAACCCAATAAGTAGTCAAAACTAGGGTTCATCAATTAACATGGGTTCATAGGTAATTTATGTTGAAATCATCAATACAATATCAATTAGATCATAATTCAATGTTTAGAAATCATTTATGCAAGAACCCATGGTAGAATCCCGAAATTGGACAATTCACTTTAGAAAACTTTGTAAAACATTTTGAGGATTGGGCTCCTTGATGAAATAAGTTTAAAGGATCAAAAGCCATACCTCAAGGATGATAATTCTTCACTTTGATGAAGAATTTCCACACAAGAACCCCTCACCAAGCTGCCTCTTCAATGGAGTCTTCAATGGAGGTTTTGGGAATATTCTAAGAGTTTTGGATTTTCAATTTGGAAGAATGAAGTCTTTAGGGTGTTAACTACTTATATAGTTAATTAAAATACCCATAAGACCCTCAAACAACCACCTAAACTCTTATTTGTAAGTGGGGTGAATTTACTAATTCACCCCTGACTTGGCAGAAAAATCTGCATGCAGGGAACAGACCATGACGACCTGCCCATGACGGGGCGTCACGGCTGAAACAGGGCGTCATGGCCTTCCGTTGCAAGCAACAGTAGCTTGCCAAGGGTCCCCTATACACCCTTGGACAAGTCCCCCACGATGAGACCCTTGTGACGGGGCGTCACAGCCACTACTGGCCATTGACAGCTCCGTCGCCAAGGCTGCCTGGGACTGCCTGCACATCAGTTTTGGGTCCTTTCTCAAGGACCCTTCAATAGTCCTTGGGGATAATTTCCCGGACGTTTCCAACCCAAATATTATAATCTATAAGTTTAACACCTCTCACATGAATTTCATCCAAAACGAACACATAAAAGGTCGACTCAAGGCATATCTTTCGAATAACTTGGACGTTCTTGGTCGTTCGACCTCCAAACTTCACGAAACTTTAATCACTGCCTATACATGCTATATTAACTCTATTAAGAACCTTAAAACACCATTAAACACACATAAACACATAAAACCACATAAGAGACATTTAGGTGACTTAGTCGTCAAACGTCTTAGTCGTCCCTTGACATTTGACTTCCAACACCTCTAATATTTTAGCTACTGCCTCTATACCACATATTAAACATATTTAGAACCTTACAAAACCATGACCAACATGTTAGGCTCTGGTTAACCTATGTCGTTTTCGAGGTCTTACAATCTTCCCCACTTGGACAACATTCGTCCTCGAATGACACTTGCCACTCTCCGAACACTTCCAAGATTAGAGATTCAACTAGCAGCACATAACCAAACCATACAACACATATCTAAGAAGAAATCATCAGCTTCACATAGTCAAGATATTCGCAATACAACAAGAAACTAGAAAACAATTATGTAACTCATTATGCTACAAAACTCACATGCTTCAATCGAAATAGCAAAAACTCATTTTATATTCAACATCATACTCATATACATCAATTCTAACCACATTACCACAATTTTAGACCAAAGAATCAAATAGTCATTTTCTCAAAAATTTTACAGTGAGCAATTTAACAAGCTACAGTGATTTTAACAACTTTTCCAAAAAATGAAATTTTTAGGCAATTCTTTATATAGACATGCTAATATGCAAGATAACATCATGTAAACACATCATACAACATGCTCAAAGTTTCATAAATCACATAATGCAATAAGTAAATGAAATTCAATTTCAACCAAACTCCTAAACACCATGCACATGCAACAACTTCTAAGACTTCTATCACATCTACCAACCATACTCCCCCACTTAGAAGGGACTCATATTATCAAAAGAGAAACAAGAACTTACCAACATATCATCACCATCACCCGACTTCTCAATTCTAGTTCGGAGTGCATAGAAACGCCTCTTAGTTGGAGCATCTTCCTTCGGAATACTAGGCTAAACCCTCTTGCCCTCCTTCCTAGAAGCAATGTTTGGACAATCTCTCACTTTGTGTCCATCATTTCCACATCCAAAGCAACTACCGGTACCTAATAAACACTCACCATAATGTCTCTTACCACAAGTGGCACATAAAGGTTTGTTATTGCTAGAACCACCTCTCTTCTCAAACTTCTTCTTAGGAACACTATGTCCATCTTGAGTTTGAACCCTCTTTTTGAACCTAGGTTGCACTTGGTCACTAGCAACACTCCTTTTCAAGTTCCTTGTCATCCTCCTAATTTGAGACTCTTCAATTGATTATGCATACACCATGAGTCTAGCCAAAGTCATATTATCATGCAACATAGCCCTACGGCATTCCTCCTTCACTAAATCGGCTACACCCGTCACAAAGCGACTCATTTTATCCCTTGAATTAGTCACTAGGGAAGGTGCATACCTAGACAAAGTCGAGAATTTCAAAGAGTACTCCTCAACACTCATATTGTCTTGCTTGAGATTGATAAATTCTTCTACCTTCTCTTCCCTCTTCTCACGGGGAAAATACTTGCCAAGAAAAGCTTCCTTGAATTCTTCCCACTCAATAGGACCCGACTCCACCGGTCTATTGTCCTTCCATTGAGTGTACCAAATTTGAGACACATCTCTCAATTGATAAGAAGCCAACTCCGCCTTCTCCCTAGATGTAACCCCCATAGCACTCAAAACTTTGTACACACAATCAAGGAATTCTTGGGGATCCTCATTCACCTTAGAGCTAAGAAAGATTGGAAGATTCAACCTCACAAAGTCTCTCAACCTAGATGACATAGTGCTCTCCATAGCATTAACCCTAGGCATCATGTTCAAGTTAGCTTGAGCCGTTACGGCTTGGGATAAAGCAAGTAAAGCCTCTCCAATCACCCTATTAGAAAACTCCGGCACCTCATCACCTCCTCCTACATTAGGAGCATAATCACCTTGAGGAGGCACTTGATCACCTTGATCACCTTGAACACCTTGAGCACCTTGAGGAACTTGCTCAACTTGGGGAAGAACTTCCTCATTACCCCTTCCCTCTTTCATCCTTCTAGCGGCCATCCTTCTAGTATTCATCTCCTAGAAAACAAGGAAACACATTTAGAAGGATACTTATAACATAACTCTACCGCACGAACATAGGAGTAGAAATGAAGGGAAACACTATCGTCCTATAGCCTCTCGCCCATAGATGTGTCGCGACTCACACCGATGGTCAAGACTCTACTAGACGTGACTTGATGAGACTTTTTGATACCTAATACTACTTTCACCAACCTATGCTCTGATATGAAGATGCTTAATTAGGCCTCAAATATCATTTTGCTAAATGGTTAACTTTTATATGCTTAATTAGGACTTAAATTAATTTCACAACTTAAGATATTACAATCCCCACTTGGATATATTCTTATTCTCTTTAGGATACATCCATCTCCTCTCGGATATATAAATATCCCCTCTCGGATACCTCCCTCCCAAGAAGTAAGACATATCATTATTAATGTATCAGACAATCAAGGAATGTATTTGAGAGTAACGAAAAATTTGAAATTTTTATAATTGAGGAAACTTCTGGGATAAGATGCAATTAGCCTCTAAATGTATGAGATTTCTATACTTTATACTATTTTTCTTTTACCGTAAACAATATCAATATATTACTTAATAATCTTTTTCAAATGTTCATACGATATAAATGCATCGTTTACAATTCAAATTGAGAAAGTTGAATACCGAAAAATTGTATGCATCAAAGAAATATAGAATTGCGATAGATTATGAATTAAAATATTTCGCATTTGAGTAAAATATAGAAAATGCTGATATATTTGAAAAAGTTCATCGATCTTTATATATTTTCGCAAGTGGCATCTATTTTTTTACAATGTTATCATTTTCTTTTTGTAATATTTGCATCATAAGCTTTGTATTTTGTTAAAAGTTAATCTCCTTCCTGTATTTCATATGAGTTGCAGCAGAGAAGAAGGTGTGAGGAATGAAAGGAGAAGAACACAATGAATGAAACAGTGAATTGGAAATAATCGACTTGCCTTCTCATTATTTACAATGCTCTATTTATATACAATGCATGATTTGATAATCACACTAATTAACTTGCTAACAAACAAAAATTGTTAAGCTAACTAATTCAACAAATAAGTTGACTTAACTCTAACTAACTAATTTCAGTACATGTAATACACATTTAACACTCTCCCTCAAGTTGGGTGATGAAATATATCTAACATTCCGAACTTGAACAACATATCATTGTGTAATTGCTTCCCCAATGCCTTAGTATAAATATCTATCATTTGTTCTTTGCTATGAATTCAGTCTTGAATGAAATGCCAGTCTATTTCAATGTGCTTGGTTCGTTCATGGTACATAGGATTTGAGGCAATATGCATTGCTGCTTTATTGTCACAATGTAGATCCATAGGTAGTTCAGCTTGTACTTCCAGTTCTTTGAACAATCCCTGCAACCACACCTACTCTGCTATAGTAGTATCCATACTTCTATATTCAGCTTCAACTGAGGATCTTGAGATTGTGCTTTGCTTCTTTGATTTTCATGAAATAAGTGATTCACCAATCTTTATTCCAAAACCTGTTACAGACTTCCTTGACAGTATGCATGATGTCCAATCTGCATCACAAAAGACACTGATCTTCCTTGACATTGTGCTACTCATTAATAGTCCCAATCCAGGTTGTCTCTTAATGTATTTTACTACATGTATTGTTGCATCATAGTGTGATTTCTTTGGGTCATGCATGAACTGACTCAAGTTCTGTACAGAAAAGGAGATATTTGGTCTTGTCATAGCTAAATACAATAACCTTCCAATTAATCTTTGATAAATCCTCATATATTCCAACTCAATATCATCAGCAATATTAAATTAGTTGTCATATTCTAGGCTTGTGAGCTTTTGATTCTGTTCGAGTGGAGATTTTGTTGGCCTTGAACCAGCTAAACCACATTTTGATATCAACTCCAAAGCATACTTTATTTGATTCATTAGTATTCCATCTTTTGACCTTGCAAATTCAATCCAAAGAAAGTACCTCAATTCCCCTAGATCCTTCATCTTGAAGTTATGATGCAATGTATCCTTAGCTTCTTGAATTAGTACTCTACTGCTTCCAGTTATTAAAAGATCATCCAAATATATTAGAATGATCACAATGTCACCAACATTAGTTGTCTTAGTGAATAGTGAGTAGTCTAGTTTACTTTTTATGAATCCTGATTGTGTGAGAGCATTGGTGGGTTTCAAATTTCATTGCCTGGTAGCTTGTTTCAATCCATACAAGGATTTGTGCAGTGTACAAACTTTGTTCTCCCCCTGGATGCCAAATCCATGAAGCAATGACATGTAATCCTCCTCAAATAAATCTCCCTGAAGAAATGCATTGTAAACATCCATTTGAAAAATACACCAATTAGACTGAGCAGCCAGTGCCACAACACACCGCATAGTAACCATCTTTATCACAGGAGAGAAAGTGTCATGGTAGTCAACACCTGCTTGTTGTGTGAACCCCTTTGTAACAAGCCTGGCATTGTACCTCTCAACAGTGCCATCAACTTTGAGTTTGATCTTATATACCCACTTACAACCAATAGGTTTTTTGCCAATAGATAAGTCAACAATTTCCCAAGTCTTGTTGTCACTAAAGGCTTCCATTTCTTGATTCATAGCAAGGATCCAACTACTATACTTGGAATCTTATTCAAAAAAAGAGGGTTCAGTGAGAGAGGATAGAGTGGTGAAATAAGACCTATATGGAGATTGGAATAAAGAATAAAGTTGGAAATAGGATGAGCAGACTTGGAAGAAGTGACATAATCAGTGTGCCAAATAGGAGGTTTGATGGCTCTAGAAGACCATCTTTGTAGAGCTAGAATGGGTAATGAATTAGTGGGAAAAGATGGAGAAGTGAGCGCAGAAGAGGCTAGAGGAGCAGGAGAAGAAACAACAAGAAAAGAGTCAACTGCAGGATGAGTAAAAGAGTCATCTGCAGGATGAGGAAAAGCAGAAAGAGGACTACGAAATGTAAAAGAATAGGGAGGTGGAAAAGAGGTTTGAAAAGTGTGTTTGGGATGCTGAAAAGGAAAAATGCCTTCCTTAAAAAGAATATCTCTACTGAGAAAAAGATGTCATTTGGCAATGTTATAGAGTTTGTAACCATTTTGTGTGTCTGAGTAGCCCATAAAAATGAAAGGAATGGATTTAAGTGAAAATTTTTCAATGACATTTGGTGTAGTGGCATTACATAAACACCCAAACACACTCACATGATGCAGATTAGGAGGGTGTTTATGAAAGATTTCATAAGGTGACTTTCCATTGAGAACAGTGGAGGGCAATCTATTAATCAGAAAAGTAGCAGTGAGTACACATTCCCCCTAGTATTTTAGTGGTACATGAGCTTGAAACTTAAGGGCTCTAGCCATTGCAATAAGAAGTCTGTGCTTTCTCTCAGCAATGTCATTTTGCTGAGGGGTATGTACACAAAAGCTTTGATGAACAATCCCAAGAGAAGATAGCAATGCATGACATTGGGTATTGAAAAACTCAAGGCCATTATCTGATCTAATGGATTCGATATTAGCTGAGAACTGGGTTTTGACTAAAGTAATGAAGGCTGATATAAAAGTAACAACTTCACTTTTGTATCTCAATAGAAAAATCCATGTCACTCTAGAATAGTCATCAACAATAGTGAGAAAGAACCTATGATTGTTATAACTACATTGCTGGTCCCAAACATCCATATGAAGAAGTTCAAAGGAAAAAATAGTTTTCTTAATGCTTGAAGGAAAAGAAAATCTAGTCTGTCTTGTAAGAGGACAGACAGAACATGATTCAAAATCATGGTGCTGAAAAACTGATTTTAGTGAATCAATCCTCTTAAGCACTGCAACAGGAGCATGACCAAGCCTTAAGTGCCATGTGGTGAGGTCAGGAGTGTGACTTGATTTGGATTTGGAATTTGAAGAGGATGAAGTTGGATTGATTGTAGAGTTGGAGGAACTGAGATATGAGATGCATTAGCAAGAGGTGGATGTGTGATGTGTGGAAAGATGTAGAGGCCTTCCTTTTCCTTACTTATCCCCCTCTTCTTGCCAGAATAAAAGTCCTGAAATAAGCAGAAGTGAGGATAAAAGGAGACACAACAATTCAAATCTTTAGTTAGCTGAGAAACAGACAAGAGATTATATGAAAAACTGAGGCACATAGAGAACATTAGAGATTTCATGGTTGTGTAAGAATTTAGATGAACCAGTGTGAGTTGTTGAGGTAGTGTGACCATTAGGCAATGAAAGACTGTTAAAAGAAGGATGAGCAGGAGTAGGATTAAATAGTCTATCCAAACTAGAAACCATATGATGTGTAGCCTCAGTGTCAACAATCCAAGAAAATGTATCATCACCTACAACAGAACAAACATGTGATATATTGAATGTGGAAGGGATACTAATGATTAGTGCTGGCAATTTAAGCCCATTTTTTAATTACCCGCCCAAATAGCCCTTCAAATATAGGTTGAAAGATTGATTTTAAATATGGGTAATATTTGGAATTATACACATATTTTACCCATTAAAATATGGGTATATTATGGATAAACTACGGGTCAAATATGGGTATTGCAAGTTTTCTTCAAATTTTAAAAAAAAACTTCTGTTACCAAGTTTTAGAAGGGATTTTTCAAAACTTTTATATATGGGTCCCTATTAATATTTCAACTCTCGACCTCTACCCCACGCTTCCAAAAAACAAATTAAAGTTTATTTTTAAAAAATATTTTGAACTTCAAAATTTCATTTTTTCACCCCTACCCTCGACCCCCCCCCCCCCCCAACCCCCCCCACCCCCAAAAAAAATAAAAATTTAAGTTTATTTTTAAAAAATATTTTCAACTTCAAATTTCATTTTTTCATCCCTACCATCGTCCCCCCATCACTCCCCACCCCCACCCCCACCCCCGCCCAAAATAAAATTAAGTTTGTTTCAAAAAATTCAACTTCAAATATTTATTTTTTCACCCTACCCTGGACCCACCCCACCCCAGTCATCGTCCCCCTACCCCAACCAACCCCCACCCTTCAAAACTATTAAGTTTGTTTAAAAAATATTTTTAACTTCAAAAAATTTTCACCCTACCCTGCCCCCCCCCCCCCTCCGAATTTTTTTTTTTTTTTTACTTTTATAATAAAGTAAAACTAAATGAAGCATTTTCAACAGATTTCATCTAAAAACAAGACTAAAATATTTTCTCCATATTGAATTCTTAAGTAAAGAACTATTTATTCATGAAATATGGGTAAAATATGGGTAAACTAGTATTTTACCCAACCCATTTTTACACATATCAAATATGGGCGGGTTGAATGATTACCCATTTTATGTTTACCTATTTTCAACCCGCCCATTTGTCACCTCTACTACTGATACATGTCATGTTAGCCATTGCCTCCTTTGGTGTAGACTCTCTGTCAATCATTTTCAACAAATATTGGTATTGATCATGAGAAAAGGATGGTACAGTTTGAGCTCGATTAGGAGGTGTCATTCTCATCTTGATTGGAAGCATGATTTACATTGTTTGCTTGTGGTCTTCTATTTCCAAAAGATTGAGACCTCTCGTTTCCATATGACTGACCTCTTCCACCCCTATCATCTATAACTTTTTTTCTTGTGAACTTGAAATTAGGAGGGTACCCAATTAACGTGTAGCAGTTGGCTCTTATATGGTTCCTCAGATGACAATAATCACAATATAGTCCTGTATTTGGACCAGTTTTATTTTTGTGCAAAGAAGTCAATGCAGTTGGGTCATGAACATCTAACTTTTGTAGAGACAATACACAATTAGAAATCAAACTGATTGAACCTTTTGACTTTCATCTTGCATAATCATTCTATAGGCTTGGCTAAGACTAGGACTAGGTATTGTCAAGAGAATTTGGCTTCGTGACTGGGTAAAACTATCATTCAGCCCCATTAAGAATTGCATGAGTTTATGCCTTTCCATGTGCTCTGCATATACTTTATATTTGTCACACTCACAGCTGTAGGGGAACTAGAGATACATATTCATCCTAGAGATTTCTCAACTTTGAATAGTACTCAGATACAGTGAATACACCTTGACTCATTGTGCTAATCTCTCGATGAGCTTGGTAAATCCTAGTCAAATTTTGCTTATCAAATCTTTCCTTTAGGTCTTCCAAACACTATATGCATCACAAGAGAACATGAGCCCATTGGCTAGGTCTTTCGAAACTGAGTTAGTTATCCAAGATAACACAAAAGCATTACATCGATCCCACTCATGTGCTAAATCACCTTTGTAATGATTTTTACGACAGGTTTCATCAATAAAACCAATTTTATTCTTAGCTAACAATGTTACTTTCATGGAATTACTCCATCCAGTGTAGTTTTCCATACCAGTAAGCTGCTGAGGAATTAGAATACTACCTGGAGTATCAGAAGGATGCAAATACAAAGAATTTCGAGGATGAATGTTGGTGAATTTCTTGATCTCCACTGGATCTAGTGCATTTCTCTCTTGACTAAATGATTCAGATATGCTAGTTCCATTCGCCATAGTTGTAGATCTTTGATTTCAGAACTCTGATCAATAAACATTGAGGTTGGTATTCAACTGTTCTTCAGATTCTCAATTTGTGCGGGGGGGGGAAATTACGTGCATCAGTTATATTCACTAGCTAGGACTTCATTACTACAGGCTATGATACCATGTTAAAAGTTGATCTCCTACCTGTATTTCATATGAGTTGCAACAAAGAAGAAGGTGTGAGGAATGGAAGAAGAAGAAGAGAATGAATGGAATAGTGAATCGGAAATAACTGACTTGCCTTCTCATTATTTACAATGCTCTATTTATATACAATACATGATTTGATAATCACACTAATTAACTTTCTAACAAATAAAAACTGTTAAGCTAACTAAATTAACAAATAAGCGGACTAACTCTAACTAACTAATTTCAGTACATGTAATACACATTTCAACATATTTGATAAAATACTAATCATTGATCAACCAATTCATAAAGATTGATTCAAAGCCTTTCAAATTACTACTGCTTCAACTTAAGTATAATGTGTTTGCAGTTTGTTTTGTCGGTGAATTTTGTGATACATTTCATTTATGTTTTCGATAATAGAAATACTTCTATTTATTTTGATTTTAATGTTGAAAGTATTTATTATAAACTTGATTTCTAACTTCCACAACAATAAAAACAATCATGAAATCAAATTTATTTCTATATACAATAACAATAATCATAATGTAATATTATAGACTAGAGGGAATTGGCCTGTGCTGAGCACGAACCAAACATATAAAAATTGTTTTATATAAATAATAATAAATTGTCACTAAAAATTATTCATTCAATTATAAATCACAATTTCAAGAGCAGAAAAGAGGACGCTTAAAAAGTTATTAGGAATATTCTATGCTTTTGAAATCTATTATATATATATATATATATATATATATATATATATATATATATATATATATATATATATATATATAAACTTCAGGACCATTCAACGGGAGTCTTCGGATCTTTGTACGTGTGAATTTTTTAGTGCAGACATTACTCCTTGTTCCAAAAGTACATACACCAAATATTAGAATCAGAATAATTCATATTTACACTAAATTTCACAAGTTACACCATTCATTGCCTACAATGCACATAATAATGCTATAATAGAAAGATATTAAATAACATACCTTGAGGAAAATTTGAATACGCAGTTTCATTGATATTGTTGTATTGGAGATCAGTTTCATCCATCATCTTCCTTGATCTTGATGAGCTATTTTAATTCATATGAACTTCAAATTAATTAGTTGTCTGGTCCATCGAATCACTAAAATAGACGGAGAGAAATAATAGAGTAGACATGCAATCAGATCTATACCTTACTAATAAATGTTGTTTCTAGTGTCTTGGACATACTTGAGCAAAGATTATTTATGAGATCCTCTTACATCTCGAAAGATGTTTGATAACACAAACAAAAGAAAACATTTTTAGAAAAGAAATTCAACTAACAAACTAATCACTCCTAAAGGTTAAGTTAAAATTCTTAATGAATCCAACCATTCTAGCCTTATTTTCGCAAAAGCAACATCAAAACTATTTTCAACTTTTTTCACATCTGAAAGGAACTCGAAGCACGAATTACTAAGCACTGAAAATAAAATCTATGACAAAAGTAAGTTAAAAGTGTTTCAATGTACAATACAATAAAAATAAAGAGAACTCGTCTCCTAAATTAAGCTAAAGCACAACACTCTTTCGAAGGTTAATGTAATACTAACTAACTAGTGATAGTTGTTAGTTTTATAATTAAAAACATAGATTGACACATCCAAAAAAAACAAAATACAGGATCATACATAAAAATTTACTTAGTAAGGAAGCACTATGATAAGTCACTCAAGGGATCCAAACCCCTCCGGTGAAAAATTATACCAACAGGGTCAATATTGTTTTTTATGTATATATAGTACATATCGAATCCTTAGGCTTCTTCATGTGTTCACATTTTGGATTTCGAATTCCCTTAATAAAAACTCTAGCTCCGCCATGGATCCACTAATTTCATAAATAATCAACCAGTTATTTTTTCAGCATTTCAACATACCATTTTATTACAAAGTATGTGTGCTAGTAGAAAAATACAGCAAAATGTCATGTCAAAAAATTGTAGTCCCCAAGTCTAGAGATTGATGTAGGCGCACACACAAACCCATTGACAAAGAAATTGGAGCAAAAGGTCTACTATGCATCTTAATGAAGGAAAGGAATAGAACTATAAGCATGTAATCATAGTATTTCAAATTATTGGTCCTTATCCTCATCAAGTCATGTAATCATCTCTCAAGTTTGCAATTTAACAGTTGAAAATCTTTCTATTCCTTACGTGACCAACAAAAAGAGAAGGTGCTACTACCAGTACTATCAAGAATAAAGGACCACGAAAAGCTATATAAGGTTCCTTTTTTTTAGTTGAATAAGAAGATCATAAGTATCTTGTGTTTAGAATTGTCATTAAAAATATGATTACCTTGTCAAATATACACCATAGAGTGCTAGGAATTTCAAATTTGAGTTTTATAATCGACACTGCTACTTGAAAGTCTTTCTGTATTCTCATTGAAATCTTCTAAATAAAATTTTAAACCTAAGAAATTGAGACTGAATAGTAATGAATACACGTATCTGCAAAATGATTTAAAGGTGGAAGAGAGCCAAAAGCTCACAAGTTTTTGGTGAGCTTTACCTCATTTTCGTTCTTTCATGTTACACCCAAATCATAGTGATGCGTTCATGTTAATGTTTCCCAATTTCAAAACCAAAAACACATAAAAAGTAAAGACAACTTTGACTTTAGTAAATAAGAAATCAATATCTCAAGGAAAAAAATAGAATGAAAATTACCTCCACAATTTCGATAGTCAAATGTAAAATTTCATCACCAAAATTGATGCACCAGCTCGGGACTCGAATCACTCGTCTAGTTTTCCATCAATTTCTAAAAGTCTCTTCTTTGCCAAAAGTGATCAGTATGGAAGACTAAAAAATAGTGAAGTAGAAGATGATGAAAAAGATGAAAAAATGACGTAAGGACGAAAGGAAATTAATGAAAAATCCAATGAGGTAAAAGGATGTGTGTTTATTTACCAGTGAAGGTACAATGGTGTAGGACAATTTTCAATTAACTTACTTTTGGTTCTTATTCAATTAAGAAAAAATTGGTGTAGTTAACTGATTGTTTTTCCAGTTTCAAGTAGGCTTAACTTTGAATGTTGCCGAAGGAAGCAGATTAAAATGACACATTCAAAGCATTTTGCCTAAATAACTCTGATCACCTTTTTCTACTAAGCTTTAGTAACTATTATGCATCTACTTTATGCCGGCAATAGAATTAATTACTTCATAAAAAAAATGAGTTTCAGCTCAAACAACTCATCCAAACAATTCCCATAGTGAGCTAATGAAATGGATCATCGAGTATAAAAAGAAGACCAATATTCTCAATAGTGAAAAGAACACAGCTCGACGACATCATCACTTATTCTTCAAGCAAATTATAATCATACAACAGTCAACAGAGCAGAAGAGGAGAATGATTTTTTCCTTGTAAGGTGTTTAATCTTGTAAAAGGACCTATAATGAAGCTATTTCATATATATTATCGATTTGGTTAACATTGAATAATCAAAAGATCAATGTGGATTCGATTTGTAGAGTCAGGTTTCTCGTTTACCTTTTCGAGCACAACCCATATTGATGCGAGGATTGGTGAATGAGGATCCACACAAAGTTTATGAAACATCATAGATATAAAAGAATAAATGGTAAAAATCACACCTTAAATAGTCAGTATGTCAACCATCAGCAGTTCAGTTATCCCAAATATAGACAAAATTATCCTAGCTAAGAGTTTATATGTTACCTTGTTTACCAAGGCGAATGAGAAATGATATATTTGCTTGAAATGAGCGTTTTGAGAATACGATATATGTAATTTGTGTTGCACAATACACACAGCTACAAATCACTTGGGCTTGTTCCTTTTATGATAGTCACTTTTTTTACTCTTTCTTTGTCAAGTAGGACCAATGTTGGAATTGTGCTCCATAGTGTCAATATTTGTGTTGCATCTGTGAAAAAAATTCTATTCGATTCAGAATTAGTGAAATAAGTTGAGCACATGTAAATCAAAAAATTATGAATTGTAAAAGACGAAAAAAAAGACTGTCGACTCCATTCACAGGTTGAAGTGCACACTTTTGATGGAACTCACAGAGTTAGGTTATTCTTCAAGCTCTATCTCCCTTGTTGTCGACTCCATTCACAGGTTGATTTTATTATCTTCTAGGCATTCCTTAAATCTATAAAATACTCTTTATGTTATTTTTTACTTTTTTTAATCATATGGTTTCTATTCAATTCTTTCGAATTCATTCCATCTTTTACTCCGCCTGATTCGGAATGCATATTTTTCGGATTTCTTGGTGTTTTCTTAACCTTTCTAGAAAGATGTTGGAAGATACTTATCAGGAAATCTAAATTATATTTGAATTTGCATTGATCACGTTTTTCTATGCTTCAATTACTTGTAAATTCAATTAGTAAAGCAGAGATGAAGATGCTTAATTGGGCCTCAAATATCATTTTGCTAACTGGTTAACTTTTTATGTTAGCAGCTTAAATTTGTGATGTATGCGTTTCCAAGCTAAACTAGAAAATTTAAGGCCCGTGATACGGGTTCAATATAATTTTCACATATTTTGTTAAAGAAATTACATAAATTCACAACTTAAGATATTATAATCCCCACTTGGATATATTCTTATTCTCTTTAGGGTACATTCATCTCCTCTCGGATATATAAATATCCCCTCTCGAATACCTCCCTCCCAAGAAGTAATTTATATCATTATTAATGTATCAGACAATCAAGGAATGTATTTGAGAGCAACGAAAAATTTGAAATTTTTATAATTGAGGAAACTTCTGGGATAAGATGCAATTAGCCTCTAAATGTATGAGATTTCTATACTTTATACTATTTTTCTTTTACCGTAAACAATATCAATATAATACTTAATAATCTTTTTTAAATGTTCATACGATATAAATGCATCGTTTACAATTCAAATTGAGAAAGTTGAATTCCGAAAAATTGTATGCAAAAATAGAGAATTGCGTTAGATTATACGTAAAATATTTTGCATTCGTTAAAAATATAGAAAATGTTGATATATTTGGAAAATTTCATCGATCTTCATATATTTCGCAAGTGGTATCTATTTTTTCTATAATGTTATCACTTCTTTTTGTAATATTTGCATCATAAGCTTTTCATATGATAAAATATTAAAATTGATCAATCAATTCGTAAAGATTGATTCAAAGCCTTTCAAATCTCTACTGCTTCAATTTAAGCACATTGTGTTTGCAATTTGCTTTGTCGGTAAATTTTGTGATACATTTTTATTAATGTTTTCGATAATAGAAATACTTTTATTTATTTTGGTTTTAATATTTAAAGTATTTATTAAAAACTTGATTTCTAACTTCCACAACAATAAAAACAATCATGAAATCAATTAATTTCTATATATACAATAACCATAATCATAATGTAGTATTATAAATATTGAAAGTATTTATTAAAATATTAATTTCTAATTCCACAAAAATAAAAACAATCATAAAAGCAATTTTATTTCTATATACAATAACCACTAATAAAATCTATAAAAAATGTGATTGAAAATGTGGATTCATATAAAATGTCGTATCATTAGGATACATATCACATTTAAGAAAGGGAAAATTACGCGGATAAGCAAACTTATATTATTTAATTACTCATCATAGCTATAGTTTGCTATAATTACCACTCGCGACTAACATTATACATTAATTACATGGGTTGACTTCGAGTTTGTATAATTAGTCATGTTTGTATATGTATAATTCGCCAGAATATACAAATAAATATGTATAATATACAATTTTTTTAGCCTATATACATATACAATTCACCTCTCTCCCACTCTCTGCCCTCTCTCGGTCGCCTCTCTCCTCCCTCTCTCAATCTCGCTCGCCTCTCTCCTCCCTCTCCCAATCTCGCTGCCATTTATACAAATATATATGCATAATATACAGTTATGTACATATACAATTCACCTCTCTCCCACTCTCTGCCCTCTCTCGCTCGCCTCTCTCCTCTCTCTCTCGATCTCGCTCGCCTCTCTCCTCTCTATCCCAGTCTCGCTCGCCTCTCTCCTCCCTCTCCCAATCTCTCTTGCCATATATATACAATTACATATGTATAATATACAATTATCTAACCAATATACATATATAATTCACCTTTCTCCCACTCTTTTCCCCCTCTCTCTCGCCTCTCTCCTCTCTCTCCCAGTCTCGCTCGCCTCTCTCCTCTATATAACTTGTAACTACAAATTGTAGTTATCAAACTATAGCTATGGAGAGTAATTAATTATTTTTAAGTGGCTATATGTGAAAGTTTCCCTTTAAGAAAAGATTTTTAGTTGTACTGTCATTATAAATCTATTCACTTTTTTAATGTCATAACATAAAAACAAATATTTTAACAAATTATAATAATTAGGATGTAAAAACGAAAAATTATGAGGGGGTTATTGTGTATTTAGCTTATTAAGTAATTTGCTAATTAGAATTGATGTAAATGAGTACTTTAGGTACGTATTGATGAAGTCTCTGTTTGTTCATCAATAAACGTGTCCCTTGCGACCTATTCTCTATACATGACTTGTCTACTTTTTCCTACTAAAGTTTAGTCAACAATATTATAATTTGATTTTCAAAAGGCATAATACATAAATATATTTTTTAATTTGGCTTTGAATTATATTCATACCCTTTAATTTTGGATGTGCACAAGTAAACACTTAAACTTTTATAAAGTTAAGCAAATAGACACATATGTTCTACATGTCATTTTTTGTCCTACGTGTGTTTTATGTGTATTATGCCATGTAGGACTCATGTGTTTATTTATTTAAAAGTTGGATAGTTACAGTGTATGAATGTGTATTATGAAAATTGGAGGTCATAATTAAAATTTAAAGTCAAATTTAGAATCTAATATATGTATTATGCCTTTTCAAAATAAGGTAACGGTCGATGCATTCTGACGACAAGTATTTATTTTTACTATACATGGAATTAAGCTTCCAAAATGTCTCTTTCTGACCTTAACTTCTCTCTATTTTCTTATTTTTCTAGCTAACGTGTGTAAGCTACTTTACATGAAACGAATATTCTCTATTTTCACATTTATTTATTTACGCCTTGTTTGGATGATTATTATCATAGTATTGTATTTTTAATTTAAATATATGATATTAGTTTTGATTGTTACTTGATTCTATTGTATTATTATGTAGTTAATTTAAACTTTAAATATATGTTATGTTTATTTTCATGGTTACTTAAATTTTATTGTATCGTATTGTTTAAATTCATCGTCAGGTAACGATCGATTTGGTGTGATTGAGTCGTTACCTAAATATTCTCTTCTCGGCCATTGTTTATTATTTGATAATTATATTTCTATCTTTTACCCCACTTTTCATATTAGATCTACTCGTACTCTACTTTTCTTGTAGGTCTATCATTCACATTATGGACTTGTGATATTATATAACGATGGAAATCGATACAGTCTATTCAAATATTGTAGTAATTAGAACAATATAATTACAATATAATACAATATAATATATTATGAAATAATACGTAACAACCATCCAAACAAAAAGTGTTATTGAAACATTCAACTCAGTCACTATTCATTAGGTCCATATGGGGTAAATATGCTCACAAACCATGTACATTTAATTACAAGGGTCATTGCGACAAATTCTTCTGAGTGGGTATTGATAGAGGAAATTAATTTTCTACGAAATGTTTAGATGTCCGATATCGGTAGAGGGATGATAATTTAGTCTCCTTATATGGACTTGGACAAACCTCTTCTCAAAAGCTAGATTTAGGGGTTGAGTTAGTCTCAGACAGTGACGTAGCCAAAAAATTTATCAAAAAATTTTAAATCAACTACATAATATACCAAAAAATTTAAAATCAACTACATAATATTTAATTTTAATATTCATGTTTATTTAATAGGATGTGAATGCACAAAGAAAAATATAAACAGAAAATTTAATTTTTTTACGAACCTCTGATGATTAACAACAGAACATGAAAAATAAAAGGTATAATTAAACGAGTGTTATTAAAATAAATTTTATACGGAGCCTTTATCACTTTTAGTAACTTTATAGAAAAAATTAAACAAATAGGATTTGGTTATTCAATTTAAATTAAATAATTACTTTTGAATTTTGTTTAAATTTTTTTAAAAAAACAAAATATCAAAAGCCGAATCGACTTTTTAATATGTAAAAAAGGGTGTAGATCGGGGGAATCAAACCTGCACCTAACTATTTGCAAACACCTTCGCTTTGCAGAATCAAACTAGGCTAAGAAATTTTATTGTAAATTTAGAGTGTTCAAAATATCTTATTTAACCATCTACAATATTATTTTATTAATAGTAATATATACTGTGTAATTTTTTGACGAATGGGTGTCCAATTGAACACCTCAATCTAGTGTAGCTTCGCTACTGGCTCAAGTGTCATATCTTAACATTACATCAATTTAGAAGTGCTCATGCTCCTGAGGTCTGGGCGTGCGGGAGAGAGTTAAGATGTTCCACATCGATATAGGGATGAGAATTTAGTGTCCTCATATGGATTTGGATAAACCTCCCATCAAAAACTTGCTTGAGATTAAGTTAGGCCTAAATGACATATCTTAACGCGAAATACCATTGCATCAACCACCTTATGACAACGGGCCTATTTTCACATTTGTCTGCTTGTGCTGATAGCATATTTTATATACGCATTTGAACAAACACAACACTTATTGTTAAATTTTTAAATGCTTAATATCCGCAGAGGCGAAACTGCCTTGTATGAAAGGGGTTTATTCGAAATTTTTTTGGCGAAAAATTATATTATTTATATATGGTTAAAATAAATTTGTATGTATATAGAGTAGATGTCGAACTCCCTTCAGCTATCTATTTCTACATATTTTGAACCCATTATTAAAAATTATGACTCGCCTCTGAATATCCATTTATATATCATGAGAATTGAATTACATCTTACCAATTATCGTTGCAAATTCACTACTGTTAATTTTTATCTGTTGAGCAAAACTAAGAAAATAAGTAATAATTAAAAGGGGAATATGTTTTTTTTTTTACATGTTAAATAAATCATCGAATTTTAAGACTCTAGAGTCTGGATACTACTGATCGTACAATTTTTGTCCAAGGGTATATATTAACTAAAGTTAATATTTAAACGGTTTAATATTGAAGATTCAACTGTAATGAACGGTTACAAACTTACAAACATCGCTACCACAAAATGATCTAAAAATCATGAATGATGTTATGTTTTGTAATTTAATATTCCAAGTTCACACGATAGATAATTTTCCATATCAAATGTAGACTTTATTAATTTATAAAATAGAGAACTTTAAAAATTATTTAAATTTATTCTCCTGATGATGAATGCACCAAAGCCGCTCTTTCGGACCCCTAAGCATTAACGCGTCCCAAGTTTTCAACAAAGAAAATTTGGCATTCCTCAACTCTATAATTTTACGAAATACTAGTTCTCTCGCCGTTTTATTTTATGTGACACTTTTCACATTTCGAGATTTAATAAAATTTATCTTTGATCGTGAGTTTTTCATAGATCCTTTTAACATTTAGAATTATCAATTATTGTAACTTATATGGTATTATTTACGTAGTTTACAAATGTATAAATTTCATTTCAAAAAATTTGAAGATTTCATACGCAAATTTCGGTAAAATTAAACTGTCTCAAAAAACAAAAAATGTCACATAAATGGGACAGATGGAGTAATATTTTTAGTCCATTTTTAAAATCTTTTTTTTTCTTTTTATTAAATTTATTCATTTAACTTTTTATTTGATATATTCAAAATCACAAAATTTGAAAAATGTTTTAACATATTTTACGTATTTTTAATTTTTAGAATTTACGTTATTTTAAATTTCGTACCAAGTTATATTCAAATAGGAGTATGCAAAACAGAGTTTTCGAGTTTGAATTCTTCTGAATACGAAATAGCCTTTGTTAGAGAGCAATTTACCTCAATATAAATTTTTTTAATGTGAATTCAAATTTAATCGAACTTTTATATGAATATCAGACATCGAGCAGTTATAAAAAAGAGGATTATGCAAAAGCAAGATAGGAAACATAAGACTCAATTTAAGGCAGGTGGAGACTCCCAAATACTTAAAAAAATTATTTATTCAAACACGAGACCCGTCAACCATTAACTAACATGAAACTCAAAAATAAGGAAGCTTCATAATCTACAAATAGTCCATCATAATGCTTCAATTTATTTGAATTTTAGTGCCACTTTCACATCTACCTAAGCCCTTTCAAACTCCTATATATACAAAATAAAAATATCTTGGTCCAAAATAGAAATATTCATCCAATATTTTCCTCTCTTTATTCTTGTAACAACATTTAATTTCCCTTATGGCTGATCAACAAAAAATCCATCCGGTTTCGGTTCCGGAGCCGGAGCAAGTAGCCCCGCTACCCAAGCCCTCAGCTCCGTTGGTGCCACGTGGCTCTTCCCGTTCAGAGAACGGGGATCCTGAGCGTCAACAGACACCACCACCATTAAAAAGATCATTAACCCCATATTCGCCCTTAAAACCACCAAAAAAGAAAAGAGGCTGCTGCGTAAGATGCCTATGTTGGTTATGTTGCCTATTTTTCTTACTAATCGTACTCATAGGCATCGCAGCAGCCGTAATTTACCTAGTCTTCCAACCAAAATTACCAAAATACTCCGTCGATAGCATGAGAATTACCCAATTTAACCTCAACACCGATACGAGCTTGTCCGCGACATTTAACGTGAACATAACCGCAAGAAATCCCAACAAACGAATCGGAATTTACTACGAAAACGGAAGCCATTTGAGTGTATGGTACAAAGGCACAAACTTATGCGAAGGGAAATTACCTAAGTTTTATCAAGGTCATAGAAATACTACGTAACTTAACGTCCACTTAACAGGACAAACAGAGAATGCTACAAATTTGTTACAATTATTGCAAGAAGATCAACAGACAGGCAAAATTCCATTGAATATTAGAGTTAAGGTTCCTGTGAGGATTAAATTGGGGAAATTGAAGCTAATGAAATGGAAATTCTTGTTGAAGTGCAGTCTAAACGTGGATAATTTATCTCAGGATAATGTTATTCGAATCAGGGATAATAAGTGTAAGGTTCGTTTTAGGTTTTAATTGGTACATTATATTATTTTCTTGATTACTATAATCCACCACTATTTTATTTTTTGTCTAGAATAATCAGGTGGAGGATTGTATATAGATTGTATTATTTTTTTTTTCGAGTTTGTTACAATAATGGGATATGTACGTTTGTGTATTATTCTGTTCATACTATTTTGTATTTAATTGAGTTATTATAGTATAATTATTCCAGTTTGATTTATCTTCACTACTCTCTTTGTCATTTTCAATATTTAATTATTTCAATATTTAGTTAAATTATAACACATAAAATAAGTAGTTGAATAAGCATCATCATCAATTGATTGTTAGCACTTAGAAGGCGTGTTGATAGTTTGGTTTGAATTGAGATTTGTTTAAAATTAAAGTCAAACAATATAGTGAATTTATTAAATTATTAAAACTGAATCAGAGCAAATATTATCGATTTTAAGAAATATAAAACTAAATCAATTAAATTAAAAAATATAGTATTAATTTGATTTGATATTTTATTTGAATGGATCTTTTATCGATTTGAACACCCCTAGAAATTGTGGAAAAGCTTAAAACATCTTTTGTTCCCTCTGTTCCTCGAGTACAACGAGCTCTAATAATTATTACAATGAAAACCAATTGTAAATGCAATTTTATTTTTACATTGTCTAAATGATTTTTAGTCAAAAAAACAAGGGAAGTTACTTTCAAATAGAGAAATTTTCAATTAAAAAATACTTATTTTATAGAAAATTTAACCGGGTGTATTAATATGTATATATGATATATAAATAGTTGTGTGGTTTATATGTATAATGTACTGATATGGTGTATATATGATGTATCAATATTTAAGTAGTGTATGTACAATGTATAGATATTCTATGTACTGATAGTTATGTAGTGTACATATAATATATCGTCATTGTATAGTGTATATTTAATGTATCCTTATTGTATAAATGGTGTGCATAAACGTACATAAATTGTGATTGTGAAGAAGTTTGGACTAGAAAAAAGAAACGTGTATACATATAATGTATAGATATTATATGTACTGATAGTTATGTAGTGTACATATAATATCAGGCAGTCATTTAGTGTAATTATACCTAAATTTTACCTAACATGACTAATTACCTCACCAAAAAAGATTAAGTCAAGTTGAATTGCTTTAGTGGTTAAGTACCTGAAAACTTGATGGACCTGAACTTAATCCTTCAAACTGCTCTACTTTTGAACCGGATAAAACAGGCCTATCACAAATTGCACCTGACCATACAAAAGGGTCATTTGCTGGATTTTGGTCTTTAATCTAATTTTATTTCTATTTTTTTAAAAAAAAATCAAGGTAAACAAAATGTGCAAGGTAATAGAAAATGTTTGTATAGAGTAGTGTCGGTAAAATAAGCTCATATTTTGGTGATTCATTCAACCCGTCCATATTTAATGTGTTGGGTGAGTTATTTATTCACATGGGTAAAACATGGGTTGATACCCCATATTTAATTCATAAAAATATAGGTAAAATATGGGTAAACTATGAGTAAAATATAAATTAGTCAAATGGATTAAGCTTCTAACTTTTATTCACTCAAAACTCATGATATCACTAAAAATAGTGCAAGTTCTCTTCCTTTTTATGTTATTGTATAGAACTAACTATTCTTCTCTATATTGAGAAAGTGAAGTCTTTGACCCTCCAAAAATATATAATTCAAATGTACATTTCTTTTGTTAATTATAATTATATTTTATTTATTTAATTTTATATTGAATAATCAATAATAGTGTAAAGTAATTCTTTATTTTTATTTTTTTATTTGATGGTAGAAAAAAGTTTTGGTTTTGGTTTTTATTTTGACTAACATTTTCAAATCATGTATTAATATTGACATTGCTTAAAGAGCATTAAGCACGGTTTAGTCCTAAAATGCAAATATTCATTTACTTTGAAATTAACAATATTTTCATCTTGTTATTACATTTATTTATTTTATTTTATATTGAAAAGTTATAGAACTTTTATTTAGTTTTTATGATACAATAAAACTAAATGAAGTATATTCAACATTTTTCATCTAAAAAAACACTAAATATCTTCTCCATATTAAATTCTTAAGTAAAGTATCATGAAAATATGGGTAAACTAGTATTTTACTCAACTCATTTATTACCCAATCAATTTTTATCCATATCAAATATGAGGGGGGTTGAATTATTACCTATTTTATGTTTATCCATTTCAACCCGACATATTTGACCCAATCCGCTCATTTGTCACCACTAGTATAGAGGTATAACCTGTACCTTGTTTAACTAAAGGAATATTACACAAGAAGGTTTATATGTGATATGTATTTATGATAAATCACTACAATTTAAGATAATTACAATTTGTAGCTATTTATATGGTTTTATAGCAAACATATATATCCTCTCCATTGCCTCTCTCCCCCATTGTCATTTATATATATATATATCTCACACCGCTCTCTCTCTCTCTCTCTCCCTCAAACAACTGCAGCCCAAAAAACTTTCCACATAATATGAATATTGTATTTTTGTATTATGTATCAACTGTAGTTGTATTTTATATGTCAATTGTATTTGTGAAAAATTTGATACAATGAATACAATATGCATTCATCCTTTTTGTCAAATATATTATGTATCAATGGTATCCAATCAAATATAGGTGAGAGATTTGTATTTTATATCGTATTTTATATTAATTGTATTTATATTTGGTATTAATTATATCTGTGATACAAGGAATACAACATGTATTCATCGTCTCTCTTCCCTATTTCGATCTCGCTTGCTTTTCTCCCCCCCCCCCCTCTCTCGATCTCGCTTGCCTCTTTCCTCCCTCTCTCGATTTCAATCGGCTTTCTCCTTCTAATATGTAGCTAAATACAATATTTTTTTATACAATGGTATTTATTTTGATACAAATCAGTTGTATCAATTGTTTTCGTGATAAACTTGATATAACGAATACAATATGTAATTAACCTCTCTCGCCTTTCTGCACACTCTCCCAGATTTTGTTTTTCTTTTTTTCTCCCTCTCCTAATCTCGTTTGCATCTCTCCTTCCGAATACATAATTATAATTCATAATTTAGTAAACTATAATTATAGATCTTTAACTAAACCCAAATTATAGTATTTCTAAAAAGTTTTCTTAAAACTTATGCTTAGGACAAAATTTTCTAAAAGGTTTGCTAATTTCTATGCAAATTAGATAGCTGAATTTATGTTTATAAAATGGTCTATTAAAAAGCTACTCTTACAAAATTAGGTTATAATTAAAAATACTTTTAGCTTATAATTTTCCTAATAGAATAAGCCATAAGAGCATAAATTAAAATCAATTTAAGATTCGTTGGGAAAAAAAAAAGGAAAGGGTTAAAAGTATTTCTCAGCTTTGTTTTACTGATTGACTATGTCCTTACCGTCTACCCTACACTCTACAAACTTATCATATGTATTCTCCAAACTAACGATTTTCCCCAAATCAATTTCATATTATTAATTTCGATCCAAATTAACATTTAAAACAAATTATCAATTAAATTTGACCAGTAACCCATTTAGTCTGGTCTTACATACCAAATGCATAAACAAAAAGATTCACCAAATACCATTTCAATTCCTAATGAACAAATAAATTTTCAGTTATTAATGAGATTTTAAGAAGCAATGTTAGAAGCAAAAATAGAGGACATGTCAACGTTCATGCACAAAAATAAGAACACTATTGCTATTGAAATAATCCAAAACCCTTCTTCCCCAAAAGTCACATGTATAGATGTGTTCGATGGTTCTTCAAATCCGCTGCACTGCGGCTAAAATGACAGTACGAGGCGGTTAAATTTTACCAGAAAACAACAACAAGAAGAAAGAAATTAAAAAGATCACGTTGCTGCAATTTCGATCGAAAAATCATCTAATTACAGAAATTCAAATTTGTGATTTTAGTTGTGAAGAAATGGGTGTGTTGTTTTTGATTTGGGTATTTTGGGAAAGAAGTTAAAATTATTGATTTTTCGAAATTAGAATTCACTTATAAAAATTCGAAATTCAAACTCAAGCTTCAAGCTCCATTAATAGTTATGAAATTTCTATGATTGGTTCTTCAAGTTTCAGGCTCCAATTCAACAACTAATACCTTAGAAGCTTTTAATAATGACTTCGAAAATATTTAGACAACTACAACAAATTCAATGACAAGGGAGAAATTCATTCTTTTTTGTTTTGGTGGACTCAACAAGATTGAGAAATTTTAATATTACATTAGATTTTGTTCATAATGATGATGGGTTTTATATGAGTCGGATTAAAAAAGAATTTCATTCTCACTTCGTTCTAAATGAATAATTCGCGTTAAAAGTGAAAATTTGAGATCCATTTGGAGAAATAGTTGTTTTGGAGAATACGAATAATAAGTTTGTAGATCCCACAGTAAGAATAACTTTATTTTTAATATAAAGATATAATTAACCAATAAAACAAAGTTATCGACATATTTTTTACCCTCCTTTTGTCAAATCTAATCCTTGAGATTCATGATTTTTTATTCCTTTGTTTTTTTGTTCGTTCATTCTGGGGAAACTATAAAACCAGAAAAGTTGAATTATAGCAATAAAGTAAAAATTAGAGAAAGCAAGAAGAAAAAATGGCGTGGTCTCCATTTTCTTCTTCCTCCACTCCTCTCTGCTCTTCACTTACTAGAAATCCAACAAATTCCCTTTGCAAAACCTCTTCTTTATTCCATCATCACTCACTTAACCACACAAGGGATGAATTTCTACAATACCCAAATACAATTTCGTTCAAGAATCTTCATTTCCGCACCAAAAAGTTTACTGCTTGCTCAAAAACTGAATCCGGGGTTGAACAGAAATCACCATCAGAACTTGACTGTGTAGGAACTGGGCTTGACGTGGAGTGTGTAGTGAACCCTTCTGAGGAATTCCCCAAAGACTCTAATTTACGGTTTCAAGATGAAGGGGTGTCGTCCATGGAGTTGCTCCAGACAATTTTGGAATGGGGTTTGCTAATTTCGCCTTTCTTCTTCTGGGGTACAGCTATGGTTGCAATGAAGGAGGTTTTGCCAAAGACTGGACCTTTTTTCGTTTCATCATTTAGATTGATTCCCGCTGGGTTAATGTTGGTCGGCTTTGCTGCTTCAAGGGGTAGAAATTACCCTTCTGGATTCAATGCTTGGTTCTCTATTACACTCTTCGCTATAGTTGATGCTACTTGTTTTCAGGTATTTTTCTTGCACTATCTGATCAATACCCGTTTTAGCTAAGATAGGTGAGTCAGTATTGGACTTGTTTGTGATTGTATCCTAGTTGAATGATTGATTGATTTAGGTGTTTACAGAATAAGCTTGTCATCAAACACTATGTAAACTCAAGAGCGGTGTACAATGACTATCACTACCATGAAATCTGATAAAGGGAGAATAGGTAGTTTTAAGAAAATGAGAGTTGCTTTCGCTGTTGGTTTGATTAACTATTATAGAATCAGACTGTCAGCTCCTGATTGCTACTTTGTCACCTATGTTTGTTGGCTTAAGCTTCCAGTTAAGTACACAATTCTTTTCATTTGGGCAAACATTCTTTCTCATTAGATTTATGTGGTGGACAGGGATTTCTTGCAGAAGGACTTCAGAGGACATCTGCTGGCTTAGGCAGTGTAAGATGAATTTTACTTTGTCATTTTAGTTTGTTGTAGTATGCAGTGTTGAATTTTTTTGCTTGTGAGATTGTAGTCAATGTTATGAAGAAGAAACATCATGTCCTAAGAAGTTGGAAGTGATTGTGCTGTGCAAAATGTAACTTGCATTTAGCTCTGTAGCATGTAGATCTGATATTGTATACCTTTGGTCTGTATAGAATTCTGAAGCTCCAGCATTCAACCTTTTAAATGAGGGTGGGTTCAATAAATGATATAGGAGATCCACTCCAAATCTGCATTGAGTTTACATTAACATCGCTCACCATGTATATATTTTCTTTTTGTAACATCTGATTGATATTTCTAAATTCAATAAATACCTAACTATAGACTCTTAGCTTTAGTAGTATAAGTAACCAAGTAGTTACATGGATTCTAGAGTGAATGAAGGATCAATTAGCAATTCTCTTAAAACTAATTGGTGCAGCTAAAAGAAAAGGAAGTAATTGATGATATTCAAATGATTAGGGGACCCTAATTTTGACAAGATTTTTTTGTGATTTCAGGTGATAATAGATTCACAGCCTCTGACGGTGGCTGTGCTAGCAGCTCTGTTATTTGGTGAGTCCATAGGTTCTGCCGGAGCTGCAGGTCTTGTGCTCGGGGTGATAGGCCTTTTACTCCTTGAGGTAATATTATCAGGAAATAACCAATTTCTGTAGTTATTTTCCTGCGAATGGTTAGGGTTAGCCTTGTCCTCCCTCGGGAGACCATGGATGATAATTAACAGAATACTAATCAGTCCATCTTTGGCATGTGTTTGTGCTCTAAATAAGTCAAAAGTAGTGGTGAAGAATATGATACCACAGACAAATTTTAGGTATCAGAAATTTAAAATTTTAAGCAGAGATTTTACCAAATTTATGTCTGTTGGAATTCATGGTAAACAGGAGACTAGGTAGACGAATGAGGTTAAAGATGAAGGGTAGGATGAGAGTATGTGAAAGCCATTTGGTTAGAGAATAAAATTTAACTCATAGCATGTTAAGCCCTTACAAGTGGTAGAAAGGAAGATGTAATCTGATTTCTTTCCCACCAGTCATACCAATCAATCAACACGAGGGACTTTTGAACTTTAAGTGGTGTCCACACTCAGATTTTGCAGATGCTCAATCTTGTTCTGGATATGTTATCATCCAAGACACACAGTGATGGTGAATTGTTGATTGTAGACATCGATAGTAGAGCTTGTGTTGTGCTTCGTGCGTGTACTGCTGGGAATCATGGAGCTTAGGTATCAGATTTGAATCCAGTCTCCTAGGAATTGAAGGTTCTCAGGCACACTAAAATGTTACATAAGTCTAACTAGACCAGTGCATTTAGTGATAACAAATCCATAAGTATAGTAAGATCGTGAACTGCTAAATTTAACATTTAGATGAACTTTAAAAAAGTAGAAGAAAAAAATATTAACCTTTAGAAGACGACTTGGAGGAGAAAGCTCTGCTATGTCATTGTCACATAACACAACGTAGTGAAGCAACGCCAACTAGAAGTACTCTGGAGGATAGAAAATTAATGTAGGTTATCAATCAGAAGTAAAAGAAAGAAATAAAAAGGAAGAGGGTCATTGATTACTCGTGTAGGCCCGTAGCAAAGTGAAAAAGGATCACAAAACTCTGTTCTAGAGACTAGATGGGGAGTCAATCTTGAGCGGCAAGTGCATGAAGGCCTTGAGAAGTGGTGGCTAAACCAGTGCACCCATTGCTGCTAATGGTGGGTGCCACCTTCACATAGATATTTATTTTCTTAAGAATTAGTGTGTGTGTGTGTGTGTGTGTATACATGTGTATATATTTCAAGCAAAACCTACGAGTGCCTAGGTCCCGTCACATGTTAACATGGGTCCTGTCTCAGTCTCTATATGTACAACTGATATGCTATATGTTCATTTTTATGCATGTTGACATCACTTTTGCAGTGTTCAGTTCATTTTTCATGTGCATACACTTGTGTCCACGTAAAATCCATTCTCCCTTAAAAGAGGATGAAGATGATTTTTAATGTGTTTGCAGCAATATTTCCTTTCATTGTTTCTGTGTATGCTAGCTTTTAACCTGTTGAAAGTAGTACAATCCTTAACTGGAGATATTTTTCAATTAGTCCGCTAGCCCTACCCAAAACAAAACAAAAAGAAAGGAGAATATCTTCATATCTATTGTAAGAGAACCCTCTGATGGTCATAATCTTGCTCCATCCATTTCATTTTATATGGGGGTGTTTGAGTGGGCACGAGGTTTAAGACGGGAAGAAAGACTTTTGGCTTGTAGCCGTAGTACCCTTAGAAGTTTTAAACCTTGCCATGCCATTTCATTTGTTACAAGGCATGTCAATTGAAGTAAAAATAGATATTTAAACTGAAGTTTCCAAATGGAGGTGTTATCTTTTTTTTTTTTTTTAACAGACTAAAAAAGGGAGAGTGCCATATAAAATGCAATAGGGGGAGTGTTACCCTTTTGTCATTAACTAATACAACTTTGAAATAACTGAGTTGATTATACAGGTACCTGCTCTCTCTTTTGATAATAGCAACTTTTCACTCTGGGGAAGTGGAGAGTGGTGGATGTTTCTTGCAGCACAAAGCATGGCTGTCGGCACAGTAATGGTCCGTTGGGTTTCTAAATACTCGGACCCAGTCATGGCTACTGGATGGGTAAGTCATATTACTTTGCTGCTGAGTTGAAATTCATTTGATCATATATCAGGTTGGAAACAGTGAGTAACTAAGAACTAGTGGTTGTGTCATCAAACCTTAGCTATAAAATTGGTCTTTGTTCCATTTTTTCCCAATTACAGCTGCTTGACTTTATTGATTAAAAACAGAACAGAAATTAGCAATGGGCTTGGTTATGTATTACTTGACTTCTAAGTTCTAACGTTGAAATCCATGATAGCATGACTGGAAACAAAGTATGCTTCAATTACACGGTTCCACAGAATAGTAGTAGACTATAATTTTGATGTTCAAACTGCAGTGCTAACTTCAGATACCTCAACAATTTACAGCACATGGTTATTGGGGGACTTCCTCTGGTGGCTATCTCAATTCTCAATCACGAACCTGTCATTAGTGGGAGTTTGATGGAACTAACATCAAATGACTTGTTGGCTTTGCTGTATACCTCAATATTTGGAAGTGCCATAAGCTATGGTGTATACTTCTACAATGCAACAAGAGGTTAGATTCAGGTCCCCTGATTGTCAACTTTGCATTATGCCTTACTTTTTTCAGTTACAACCAATATTGACTAGACTAAGCATTGCAGGTAGCCTGACAAAGCTCAGCTCCCTTACCTTTTTAACTCCAATGTTTGCATCGATTTTCGGGTAAGATTCCTAGCAAAAGATCAATTCCTGAACAAGATGATGAAAGTTATTTTAATCTCAATCAATAAGTTGGTCATCACTTGCAACTGCTTCTAAGAAAAAAAACTTAGGACTACTGTTCAAATCAGAATATGTTTGATTTGGTTTCTATCTGCAGTTTTTGTTCTCGTGATCTTACCTTTTGAATTGCCTAAGTTATTCAACTCTAATACAGGTTCCTATATCTAGATGAGACCTTCACACCCGTGCAACTGATTGGAGCATTTGTCACAGTGGCTGCAATTTACATGGTTAATTACAAAAGCAATACAAAATAATATAGCTGGCAATCAACTGATCCTCCTTATGTCTGGATAGAGAAGAAAGCTCAGCAGCTTTTACTCCATTTGCAGGAGAGACATACACTGTATAGAAAATATTTCAAGATTATATTAAGGCCCTACAAGAGTACACACACCGGTAAATATGCAGGCTGGAACTTGCTTGGAGGTGGATTTCTGTCCAGCCATGTACCATAAATCTTGAAGCATGAGATTCAAGATGGTGTATTATCACATTAGGTGTAGAGAAACTTTTTCGGATATACAATGTTCAGGAATAATAACATTGTAAATGTTAGATTTGTGTAGAGAATTTTCATGCTACCACAGCATCAGGTTTAACATATGTATCTGTGCCTATTCCAATATCTTTGTACCAAGTTTGAAATTTGTATAAATGCAAAACTCCATTATTAGCCACCATATGTCTGTCAGAAAACTTAAAAGATTATTTGCAACACAGCTACTTAAGTAAATGATTCTGTAAACACTGAGATGAAAAGGTTGCTAAGTGAGCAACCAAAACAGTGACATATCAATCCTCGAACAAACTGCATATATCTAATAAGTTAAAGCAGCTGCTGCTGCTGCCACAGGTGATATGTGAAGTCCTCTAGGTTCACTGCTGTTGTGAACTATTCCATGTTGCTGGTTGTCTGAATCCCTCTTATTTGCAGTCATTTTACTTTGCTCTTCATCCATATCAGGAACATGATCAGATACTGTACACTTTTGAAAGGCTAATGGATTCATATACAGCCTACTGTAAGATTTTGGAGTCCAAGATTCGGTTGAATCAGCTGAATTTGGTTCTTGTGAGGACGAGGAAAACCTACATCGTTGATAACCAACAAAACTATTGCTTTCTGAGGATTCTAGTTCTTCCATAGAGCCACCATCAGTTCCCCTTCCAAATGTTGCGTACTTCTGTATTCTGGAAGGCTCCATTGAGTCATCACTATAGGCAACCTCAGACTCTGCATATGGGTTCTTTATTCCTAACCTGTTTTTACTCTGAGGATTGGTTGCTAAACAAGCACTGGTATTCTTGTTAAAACGCTCGACTGTGCGGTTGTTTCTTCTGTCTTCAGAGAAAGCACTGGATACATTGGAACTAGTAGTTGAGTTGAAGTCAGCAACTGCACCAGGTGGAAGTGAAAATGAAGGGTTTCTGCTCTTTTGATGAAAGTTTTGTATGTCCTCAAGCAATAACTCAGTATATGATTGAGTAGGACTTGACTGAACCCTATGATTAATTTCTATTTCCCGGGATAGCCTCGGTGACCTGCTTCTTCTTATTACCTCAGGCACTAAGCTTTCGGATCGTGAAGCAACCATATCCACTGCAGCATTACCTGAAACTGTTCTCAATGCTTTAGCTTCCTGTGCCAGCTGCTGCTGCTGCTTCTTGAATTTGGCATATACATTTGTAAGGCCATAATCTGGAGCTACTTTGCTGATGCCAAGGTTCTCCTCAGTTCCTTGCAAAACAACTTTGCCATTGTTTATATTTTCTGCATTCAGTTTCTGCATTTGAACCATACCATATATTCATGTCAAATAATCAGTATGAAAATCCATGAATAGAGAATTTTAAGCATACTTAGCATCTACAGAGTTGCTTGGGGACTAGAAAAGCCAACCTGGATATAGAAGGGCATTGTTTCATTAACCACAGGGGTATCAATCTCACTTGAAGAATTTCTTCTGAAAGGAGACTCATCTTTTTTCCTGGAATTGCTGCGGCTGAGGTACAAGGGCTGCTGTTGAAAATTCATCTTCCCCGGGGACACTGACCGAGCACGAGGAGATGCAACACCCACATTTCTCTTCACTTGAATCCTCTGAATAGTAGCTGTAGAAATCAGGTCAGTATTCTTATCCAACACAAGAGATGAAACAGTAGCAGGCACAGACACCATCTTTCCTGGTCCAACACTAATCCCATTAGCATCATTAGAACCCAAATTAGTTTTAATTGGTGATTCAGATCTTCTAACAGGAGATCTACTCACCCTTCTACTCCCATCACTTCTGTTTTCATAGTCAAAATCCCAACTTTTCTTGGAAAAAGAGTGCTTTCTACTTCTATTAGTATTATGAGAAGCTTCACCAGAAGCTGAAAAAGGAAGAGCTCTGTTGGGTGATGAGCTTCTGCTAAGCCTCCCACATTGTATCAAAATAGTATCAACTTCATCTTTGTTACAACTTGAAGTCCTCCTGGATGGTGCAGAAGATTCATTTGGTTTATTAGATCCTTCTTCATGACTTATCCTGTGTTTGATGACAAAGATTTCTCTTCTCACTACCTGTCCATCTACTTTCTTCTTTTCTACAAGGGTTTCTTGATTTTGTTTCACAAGTGCAAGAGGAGAAGAAGAACAAGTGCTCTTCTTACTCAAACAACTCCCCATTCTCTTTAAACCCCAAAAAATAAAGAATGAATAGGAAAAATACTTGTGTGTTTCAAGAACCACAACTGTTTTCAGTGGGTTTTTCAAGTTTGGAGAAAAAATGGTGTCTTTCAAGGGTTTGAGAGGGAAAAAGAAAGAAGACAAAAGAAGGGGTGGGGGCTAAGGTTATGTGAGAGAAAGCAGGTAATTCCAATTCAAATTTTTTTTGACAGAGGGGGTGGAGACTTGTATATAGGGACGTTGCAGAAAATTATGATGTGAATATGTCCCACCAAAGATACCAATGTCTACCATGATTATCCAGACTCTAAAAGTATATAAAACACATCTAAATTCGAAGTAAATTATTTGTTTTATTATTAACTAATTGAACTTAAATATATTTTTAATTTTATAATGGGAGTGAAATATACTTACAAATTCTCATCAAATTTAGGAGTGTTTCAACATTTTCTCCGTTTTTTAGTTAGAGTTTTATGCTCCAACAAGAGTTTAAAACCACTTGTTATGACGTGACATACCGGGGATATACTAAATTTATTTAGTCAAATAGAGGGGTGTTTTTAAGTCTATCAATAATTCGGGTACGAAATTAATAGTTTACTTCAAGTTCATAGATGTTTGCAGTACTTCTCTCTTCATTTTAATTTCTAAATATTGATTAGGGCTACTTATCGAGTGGATCAGATAATTTCGCTTAATGACTTAGCCTATCAAATTTTGAATTTACTAATCTCTAAGCCAGCCTGTATGATATCAGCTGGTTTAATAACAGATTAACAGTTATCGAATGGTGTAACGGTTAACTTTTAATATCTCTATGTTATCTTTTTTTCGATGAAAGCATCTTACATAAAAGATGACTTCTTTTCATTATTTTAAATGCAGTGACAGAAAAAATAGTAGTACTCACAGGGGGAAAATATATCTCATCTAATATTATATAAAAAATATTAAATGAGGGTAATATACTTAGAACAAAGGTACAAGTATGATAACTATAAACGGATTAACGATTTATTTGATAGTCCCCACACTAATAAATCATTAATTTTAAAATTTTAATATATTCACCGATCATTTATTTGATAACTCAATACCAATAAGTCAATTTTAATTTAACATTAAATTTTGTAAAAATATTTGATATGTAAGCAAAGTATATACCAAGAAATAAGGATTATTCATCATTTAAATATATGATGGTAAAGGTCCCAACAAATCATGTCGCACAATGTGAATACGGTATTAAATTATTTCCAAAAGTTGAAATATGTTAGTACTTTTTATTTATGGATATACCAAAAATATATCAGGTAAATTAAAATAGTAGTATTCTTTTTTATGGCCACATCCTTTTATTATCTTCCATTTGAGTTTTGTCCAAATTATTTTGAAGTTTTGACACGGTGCAAGTAAGCATCTACTTAGAGGCGGAGCTAGGTAAAAGTTTTTAGATTCAGACGAATGTAGTAGCTTTTCCATAAATTCTATATTTATATTAAAAAATTAATTTTATATATACATAATTTTAACTCCCTAACAAAATTAACTGGTAATTCTAAAAAAAATTAAAACTTCACAGACGCTTAATTATTATTTGGCCTATATATATATTATATATATCACTAAGATGGAATCTAGATATATGCAATAATAACACAATATAATGGAGTAACACCAATTTTGCATACATAATGGAGTATACTTTAATACTTGAAAAAAGTACTTGTCACTTTGTCAGTTGTGACCCCTTCCTCACTAGCAAATGATTCCATTTTTTATTTCTCTAATATTTGACTTTGACAGGCCTTAATTAAATGACAATTAAATTATAGTATTGAATGAAATATAACAAATTTAATATTTTAAAATACAATACTTAATTGTTAATAATAAAAATAAATTAGAAATTAAATAGTAAATTATGGATAAAGAAAAATAAACTGAGGTGGTATTTGTTTAGGAATAAACAGTCCCAAGAAAAGGCAAACATAGGATATCTCTAAAAAAAAATTAGCTAGTTTTTTTTTTTTTAATTATATTCATATTTACTGTTCTGTTAAAGTTAAGTTTTCAGTAAATGAACATAGATTATTTTATTTTGATTAATTGAAATACAAGTTAATTATTTATTTTTTTAATATTGGCCAAGTTCATATTTCTAAAGTTAATAACTCTCGAGGGTAATATAAAAATAAATATTATTTATGTATTAATTTTATAAAATAATAAGTATTACTGATCATCTATTTTTATAATAAGAACGACATATAAATAGAAAACGGAAGTGATGAGTAGTAGTAATTGTGGTGTTTGAGGAGGAGTTTGAAAGGTGAGAAAACAGTTGTTGAGCACTAAAACAATCTTTTTAATTTTAGTTACTTTCATTACTTTGTTGTAAACTAGTTAGACTTTAGAAATAGCATGGAGCACAAGGTATTAAAATGTGTGCTGAGTTTCTACCTCCTAACTCCAATTTCTCAACTTCTATAACATACTCTAATTGGCACAACCTTTTTTAACACGACATAAATTTAACCTTTTGAGACTATTAAGATAATTTCACATGCTTTTTAAAAACCATTCAAAAATAGCTAGATTTATTGATACTTATTTGCTATTGACTTTGCATACTTCTAAAAAAACTATAAATAAAATGTTGATTTTACTATATTATTCTTTGAATACAGTAAATATAATATTTTGAAATATATAGGGAAATGACAATAATTAATAATAAGGATAAATAAAGAATCAAGTGTAAAATTATTCATTGATTTTATTAAATGAAAAAATATTATTGCATATTTCAAAAATAGTATATAGTGGACAACTATTATTATAGACCGAGGGAATATGTGTGAATCACTGCCTTGTTTTTTTGGAGAAAAAATGCTCAAATATGTCATCGAACTTTCAGAAAAGACTTATTTATGCCATCAGTTAAAAATTTAGCTCATTTATGCCATTACCGTTAAAGAAAAGGCTCATTCATGCCATTATTTTTTAACGGTGGTTTTTTGCAAAACCATTTTTGACACTTGGTCAATTATAATTCGGTCACGTCATCAATTTTTTTAATAAAAAAAATAATTCAATTTTTATTCAGAATTTTTATTATTTAAAAAATTGATGATGTGGTCAATTATAATTCAGCCACGTCATCAATTTATTTAATTAAAAAATCAAAAAAAATTAATTCAATTTTTTTTCAGAATTTTTTTTTTATTTATTAAAAAAATTGATGACGTGGCCGAATTATAATTGGTCACGTGTCAAAAATGGTTTTACAAAATCACCGTTAAAAAATAATGGCATGAATGAGTCTTTTTTTTAACGGTAATGACATAAACGAGCCAAACTTTTAACTAATGGCATAAATGAGTCTTTTCTGAAAGTTCGATGGCATATTTGAGCATTTTTCCTTTTTTTTTTTATATATTTTGGCAAAACAATAAAACTACTTCCATATATGCCTATCAATGTTTATGTCAAAACTAGAAACACAAAATTTATTACACACTTAAAACTAAATTTGATTTCAAAACTAGAAACTAAAACAAATTCTCTAAATACTCTTAAAATTAAATATCAATAAATGTTATTGAGATAATGTTTTTAAACAAACCATGTCTTGCCAAAAAATGATAAAACTCTCTTATCATTGTTTTCCGATTGCAAGAAAGGCAACTTTCTTCTTCATCAAATTTGGATCAGAGCTAAATTGTAAAGTCTATCAGGGTTGATTCATAGCATAGCAAATGTAGAGTATGTATTATTACAAACTTACAACAAGAATGACAAAAGTATATGGAATTCAAAATAAAATTGTTTGACTTAGAGACATGTTAATACGTTTCATGAAGATAGTTGGAGTCTCTTCCACGAGCAAATGAAATAATAAATAACAGCTCTATCTTCGTGATTCAACAAGCCACAAAATAATTAGCATTCAAGAATGTTAATTTTATATTCTGGAATTGGTAATATCACATTTTGATTAATGTCTCACAAATATTTTTCAAGAGAAAGTAGTTTTTTTTGAGTGCTTATTTTTTCAAAAAAAAAAAAAAAACTTAATTCATAGGACAAAAGTTTTGCAAGAAAAGACTTTTATTAGATTGTATTTATTACAGGTTCATGAATTCAAAAGAAAAATGTATCTTCGAAAAAAAATGACATAGAATTAAAAAGCATCTTTTAAAACACTTATAACGTAGAGTTAAAACAAAAATGAACGTTTCAATACACATTTATGTATTTTGTATATTTCAAAACTTTTAAAAAATGTATTTGTTTCAAAATTAATTGAAACATTATCTCTTACAATCCCTTCACTTATTTCGACAAATTTTATCTTTGAAAAAATAGAAAAAATATTTTGAAACATTACTCCAGCAACATGTATCAATAATGGTGTCTTTTGGACTTCAACCATTAGGTAGTGAAGATTTTCTAAATCATTGACTACTTAGACCATCTCCAACCCACCTCTACTTTACTCTCCATTCTCTATATTTGGAGAGTAAAATAGAGAATTGACACTCCAATCCACCTCCAAATCACTCTCTATTCTTCAAATTTAGAGAGTTGAATAGTAGTTCTCCAGATTTGGAGAACTACTATTCACACTCTCTATTTTACTTTTTCAATATTTTATTATTATTTTTATTACTTTCCAATTAACATATTATTTTACATATAGTTTCATTAATTAAATATCTAATATTCATAAGTCATTTTAAATGTAATATAATATTTTTAAAAAATATATTATTTAATATATACTACTTTAATTTCAAATTAATATATTTTTTATAATTTTCATCAATAATAAAATTTTATTTTATTACTAGTTTTCATTATAAAAATACACGACATTAAAATAATATATGAAAATTTTAATTTAAATAAAAAATAACAATACAATACATAACATAACAATTAATTCGCGATGAAACAAGAATCATGTAAAAAAGATATTGAACGAGAATTTGGAGTTTTGCAACTATTGCAAGTCCGTCAAATTTTCGGAGAAAGAAAGTGCTACATGATATAAGGACTATATATATTATACTATACAACGTGATAATTGAGGATGAACATGATCCTAATGCACCAATTAAAGATATCGTAGAGACTCCAACTCCAACAACAAAAATTGTGTTAAATGAAAATCTTCGATTTGAATAATTTTTAGCTAGACATAATAAAATTAAGGACAAAAATGATTATTTTGAACTCTGTAATGCATTAATAGAGCATTTATGGGAGCAACGTAATAATTTCGAAAATTGAGTAATTATGTAATGTTTATGTAATCGTATTTCAATTTTGTTTGAATTTGTTCATTAACTTATATATTATATAATATTCTCGTACAATTTATGATATTTAAATTTTTGAATAAAATATAATAATTAAATTAAAAAATTGAAAAAACAAATTTTTGTATCACATGAGAATTTTATAAAGTAATTATTGGGAAAAAGAAATAATGATTTATATAATGAAATAAGAAAATAAGAATGAAATAGAAATAATAATAATATTGAGGAGAGAGAAAAAGATTATTTTTTAGAGAGTAAATAAAGAATTGGATTGGAGTTGGTTGTTTGAAAAAATAGAGAACTCTATATTTAGAGAATTAAATAGAGTGTAGGGTTGGAGATGCCCTTAGTGAATGAATCTTGAACTAAGTGGTTCATTGAATGAAATAGAAAATATTTCATGCATATCATTATATTCCGGTGACATCTTACGACCAAGTGTTCTGAATCCTTTTAGCTAAGTGTTTTAAGATTTCTCTGTTAAAATCTTATTAAAACGGTTTTTACTTTGCATTTAGTGCGGTGAATTCATCAAGAATAATTTTGCATACTTCGATCAAATAGTCTATGAATTTAATAATTAAAAGAAATTAATCTCATCATCCTTTACAATAAAGTATCGTTAAATCTATCAAGAGTATTCCTATACACTCCAATCAAAATCGATTTATAGACTTATTAAGAGAATATAATCTCATTCTTTTCTTTAGTAGGAACATCGATAAACTTATCAAGTGTTTTCTTGCATATTAGAAGGGAGGAGTGAATTTTAGAGCCAATTGATGGGTGTAAATTGCCTCCAAATATGATATACAGATAATTGAACGGATCACTTGGTGAATTTCTCCCTTTTCTACTGGTCTTACGCAATTATCAATGCACAAAAGTAGTTTCTCTTCATATTCAATGTATAAATAAACAGATCTGATCACTTCGTACTTCCACATGCTGCTCTGTGCTTTGACTCCAATCGAGATCGATCTTATAATTTTTTTTAAAAAAGAAAATTTTTTTGATCATGCACATCTACTTACTTTATTTTATTTTGAAAAAATGAGAATTTTATTGATGTACTTCACAATTGTGACTTTACTTGTTTTTTCCTTTGAATTCAAGATTACATGATTAGGTAGAGTTATCATAAAAGTACAATTAATTTACAACAAACTTTATTTTCATCTCATTTCAATTTTTCACCACTAACTATTTGTCTAACCCTTTAGAGTTTAGACAAATGATCTGCTAAATTAAATCTGAACTTCACATATATTGAAGTGATATTATGCATTCCACCAATAATCTTCTCATATGATTATGTTGGAGAACCAAACCTGTCTCGACTTGTCATTGTAACAATCACTTGAAGCCTGAAATATAGCAGCTTGATTATCACAAGAGATAGTTAAAGATAGTAATGCCTTACTCCACAAAGAAATATCTATTTTCATATATTGCAGCCAATCAACTTCTTTTCCAACAGAAGATATAATTATAAGATCTAACTCCATGATTGAGTGAGTAATACATGTATGCTTCTTTCGTTGCTCCAGCAAAGTGAAAATTCAAACAGTAATAGATTTAGAGTCATTCAAATTATAATTTCAAGTAAAATCACTATAGCCTTCGAGAATAGTTGAAAAGGTAAAATTATGTAGGTAAACATTAATAGTACCCTTCAAATATCTTAAAACACGAATTAAGACATTCCAATGTTCAACTCCAAGATTACTAGTAAACTTCCTGCATAATCAATATATGGTATGATACAAAGCATGATCAACAATTTGAAAATATGTCAGTTGATCAAGAACATCGCTAGAGTTTCACATTACTTTGATGTTAAGGTCAAATGGTGTATGATCGAATTTGTCGTCAAAGTGATCAAACCTCTTTAGAACTTTCTCAATATAACTTGATTGAGTAAGCTTCAAGTCATTCGTTGTTCTTATAATTTTAATACCTAAAATTACATCACCTTCTCCAAGATCTTTCATTTCATATTGAGAAGTTAGAAAATATTTTGTTTCTTCGACTCTTTCAATATCCGTTTCAAAGATCAACATATTATAACATAATATTTATTTGAAATTGCTAAATCGAATTCAAAATTTTATTATCTAAATTTTTTATGTTAAATATCTAATTAGTATAATTTAATTTAATTTAATTTTGAACATTAATCAAATTACTTCGATGGAGTAATTAGATAAAGGGAAAATTGTATATAATAGCAAACTATTAATTCAAATTAAATGTTATAACCGTAGTTTGATTTAATTGTACCCCATAACAAATTGTTGCTATTTCGATTCTCTTATGGTGAATCTTGTTTGCCACTCTCATTCTCTCCTTCGCCTCTCTCGCTTTTATACAAACGCAAATGTATAAAATGCGTTTTGATTTGTATAAAGTGAGAGAAAATTGTATATATGCATATATTTTCGTTCTCCTCTCCCAGATCTCGCTCGCCACTCTTTCATATCTCAATCGCTCACCCATCTCTGTCACTTTATACAAACAAAAATATATACACTGTGTTTGTGTTTGTTTAAAGCGAGAGAAAATTGTACATACAAATACAATGCATATATTTTCATCATATACACTTATGATTATACAAATACGATCTTCCCCTACCCAATTTTCTTTTGTCTTTCTCTCTTTATACAAACATATATTATACAATTGATCTTTTGTATATGTATACCAAGGTAGATTATACAACTTTTTTTTTTTATATATGTATAGTGAAATTATATAATTTTTTTTTTGTATATGTATAGTGAAATATATATATTTATATTTACTATAAAACACAATTATATGATTTTATATTTGCTATACGTGGAAGTTATTTTTCAATTAACTACATTACTTAAGGTAAAGTTATTTATGAAATTTAAACACATAATGGTGGTTGAATGGACAAGAAAAGTCCAAAGAGAAGAAATCCTTTGGTTTTTAGCTTTTTGAGGCCTTCCAACATACGTCAGGCTCTTTAATTTACTAGTATTTGTTTTCTGCTTACAGCTCAATACTACCTCTGTAAATTGGGATTTCATCATTTTCACCTCCGCATTTGATCATGGCGGCAACTGGTCACAATAATCTCAATGCAAAACTCGTAAGTCTGATTCATGCATTCATCAATTCCTCTGGTTATTAGCTTTGTAACATCCTTCGTTGATTCTGTAAACTGTTTATTGATTAATTCAATTGTTTGTTCAGGTGTTGTTGGGGGACATGGGAGCTGGTAAATCAAGCTTGGTTATACGATTCGTCAAGGGACAATTCCTTGAATTCCAAGTATTTTTTTTTTTGTCTTTCTCTGCGAGTTGCTTTTTAGGGTTGTTTTCCCCAATTCTCAACTTTATGTGATTTTGTTGATTTGTGTGATTGTTACGTGACGTTGCTGATAACAGGAATCGACGATCGGAGCGGCTTTCTTTTCCTCTACAGTTTCGGTTAACAATTCTACGGTGAAGTTTGAGATCTGGGATACTGCTGGTCAGGAGAGGTACCATAGCTTAGCGCCTATGTACTACAGGGGTGCTGCAGCTGCTATTATCGTCTATGACATCACCAGCACTGTGAGATTCTTTCCATCAACAACTAAATTTCAATCCCAAACTAGCTAGCTTAAAGGTTTTTATAGCCGAAATGAACCCGCACATCTAATTGCTTAGTCTTCTGGACTGGCCTTCCTATTCAGTCTTCTACAGAATTAACAAACAAATGGGTCTTATGAAAGCAATTGTTTTTGCCAGTTCGTCAGTACATCGGTATTGCAATGTGGAAATGAATTATAGATTAATAGAGAATATATGCAACTTTGTCTTATGCTTCGACAAAGTTGCAAAGACATGTTTATGCTTGTTTTTCGATTACTTGTGCTCATTTTGCATTTAAGGACAATTTTTTGCCATGGAGAGCATCTGGTCTTAAGTGGATGAGAGTACTGGTTAATTTGTCATTCATGTTCAATTAGGACTTCAGGCAGAATATCAGGTCATGTTTGCTGTCTGCTTTCCCTTTGGCGTTTCTGCTTTTTCACAATTAACATTATCATTAGAGGTTTGGAACTAGAAGTTTTAGTCTAAGGGGGGCAAATATAAAGTCTTAAAGGATTTAAGTGAATGTTTTTGCTCTTAGGAATGGCCATTTTACTATAAATTTTAAGAAGTTATTTAAAACTTAAAGGGTTAAAAGTTCCCTTTCCCGGATTTACCCCGTCAGGGTGGCGCTTGTAATTCAATATTGACAGTTTTGATGTGTGGATCATACCTTTGGCATCCTATATGAACTCCTAGATCCATGAAGGACATGGGCATCTGTAATCGGGTGTAGCTAAGCAAAGAGTGGAAAGAAAGAATCACAAAAATCGACGCATTCATTCTTAACTTACCAGTGTGATGATATCTTCATCTAAGGAAAGAAGAATAAAAAAATAACTTTCCAAAAGTTCATTTGTTATGGCCAATACCAGAGATGGAGCCACGATTCGAACCTTATGGGTTCTAGATTCTCGACTTCAAATACTAGTAACTGGGTTCTAAATTTATTTTGATAAATCTTTTAAACATGCATATATGATTTAGACCAAAATTACTAGGTTTATGAAACTCTTTGTTGTGCATGTGTAATTGTGTATGCCTATGCTATGCATGTCAATTTCGATGCCATCTTCATTCTAGGTGTAATCTTCTTTTTCATTCTTAATATAGGATTCATTTGCACGGGCAAAGAAATGGGTGCAAGAATTGCAGAAGCAAGGTGCTTATCCATGAACTTTTCTGCTTTAATCAAATAGAAAATTTAGAATATTCTTCTTTCATCAGTTTATTGCATAAAATCCGGAGCTCTACTAACATCTTTTTAATCTATTTCTTTATGTTGTATTGTATTTTTTTACTTTATTGCCTTAAGGACTCAGATAAGGTTATTAATGGTATCATAACTTCATATTCATAGATTTTCCGGTGAAGTGATTTAGTTTTCTGATAATTGGGCAGGTAATCCCAATATGGTAATGGCTCTTGCTGGCAATAAGGCTGATCTAGAAGATAAGAGGAAGGTGACTGCAGAAGTAAGTTCTTTTTTCTTTTTCAGTGTTATGGGTAAATATGTATTGCCTATCATCTTCTGATTTGAGGTTCCATTGATTGGGCTTTGCCATCCATTTATTTTGAAACACAAGTCTTGTAATGCACCCTTCAACATATTGTGTTTGGTCTCAGCTCTATTATATAGTTTTTAGGACAGCTATCAAATATATATTGCATAATGATCTGAGACATAGCAACATGTTACCTGCCTCTAGATAACCAGTTCAGATAATGATTTAAAATCAAAATACTCAAAATTTGTGGAGTAAACTTCCACAAACTGGTATCCAGAGCTGAAGTAGAAGTATGCTGGCTTTCCTTTTCTTTTGGTTGGAAAATGCTATTCTATAATTGAGTTTCTTGCAATTATAAGATAGGTTCTAGGAACTTGTGGGCTCTAAGCATTTGTTATTAATAACTTTATCTACTGATCTATCATTTCCTACAATATACCAATACTTGGGCAGTTCAGTTTTCTGAGTGTTTTGGGGCATCAATTTCCTGGTATATCGTATTTTAAATAAGGCTTTTACAGGAAGCACGCTTGTACGCAGAGGAAAATGGCCTATTTTTCATGGAAACCTCTGCCAAAACTGCTGTTAATGTCAATGATATATTTTACGAAATCGGTTAGTTCCATTGTTTTGTATTCATTTATTGCTATCATTTTTTCTTATCTTTTCTTTTGGAAGGCATATGACACAGTATGTAATATAATAATCTTTCACCTAGGATTTTGAGTGTCTGTAATTGAAATGTACGAGAACAGTCTTATGTTATAGTTTTCCCTTGTTGCTATCGTTGTTCTATGCAATAATCTTTTCTGGGCATGGTTTTCAAGACATTGTCTGGACAACAACGTGCGCCCTCTCTTAAAATATTAGAAAAATCGTGGCATTTGCTTATATTTAAGTTGCTATACCTGTTACAGTTGCCAGTAGGTCACTCAGCTTGCAGGTCTTTGCTTGTAGTTCACTGCGTCGGTCAGTCAGTTGCCCTGCCGTTAAGGCTTTGACTAGTTGCAGTAGTTGATAAAAAGCAAGGGTAGTGTTTTTTCCTATCTTTAGGCAAGACTTTTGGATGTTTTAGTTACGGCTATCACCATCAAAATTAGCACACGAGACAAATGTCGTTATCAAATGGTTGAAAACTGTTAGAAGGACCAGCTGCTTGAGGAATACAGCCTACGGGACTTCAAGGACAAAATGGTTCCAAAGAATAGTTTGAAATTCTGAATATTTAGGAACTTCTGGTGCCATTTTCTCTTCAAACCCTCAGCTTACTGTATGGTAACCCTCTGTAGTCAGACCCAACCATCTTGAGTACTGTTCTGACTTCTGCTTAATCACATCTGGATTCCAACTGATCCTGGAGTGAATGTGTGTGAAGCTTGTCCTGGAATACAGGAAGTGGCGACTTGAACAGTAACTTTAACATTCCTATCAGGCATATTCTTTGATGCATACTTGAATAAATTCCAACTGATGTAAACTGCAATATGTAAATTCTCTTACAGATTTCATGTTACATGAATTGCAAGATTATGCACATTCCTACTTGTCAGTTACAAACTAATGCTCTTGTCACATGAAGAAAACTATATGATTTTACTAAAATGGAGTCTTAAAGAGTTGATGCTTGCTTTATGGGTTACCTTCAATTTACATGCTAGATGCTATGCTAGGGGTAGAGTTGTAAAATTACCTCCCTTCAACTATTGAAATTTGGAAGTCAACTTTACAAAGCAATTTATAATTTTTAGTTTCTATGTATCAGCATAGGTAACAACAGGAAAATTTAAAAATCTTTAATCAGCTTAACCTAATTAATAAGAAATAGTATAACTTGAGGCCACCTTGCATGCAAGATAATAGACTGTAGTTGGAATTCTGATTATTTCCAAATTCTCCATGGCGACAAATAATAGTTGTTAGAACTTCTAATTATTTACATACAAGTAACATCTATTATATCAATATTAAGTACTTTTACAGGATTTTCTTTCCAAAGTACCCCTCTGTATTCCTTTTGTTGTTCAGGAATTGCAGTTCCAGAAAGCTGGACTTGAGAATAAAATTACTGGACAATCTTAATTTATGTCCGCTTTAAGTAGTTTGAAAAACATGTATATAATCTCTTAAAGGTAACCACTAGTATACAAATACATGTAAACATTTTGATTGTTAGTTTATATAAAACAATAATTTGATCACTGTTTATATTGTTGAACTGATGCTGCCTTGGAAAGTGGAAATTCGGCAATTGAGTATAGAGCTTACGGCATTATGATTTGGTTCCTTTGTTCAACTTTAGTGGTCTGGTGTTCTTCCAAAGGAAGAGGAATCTTTTTTGGTTGAGTTAGGGGAGCTTGGAGTAAGGATGTTATACATGGTTATACGTGCAAGGATGTATGCTTGGAGTAAACAGAGAGGTTGATATGGAAGTAAAGTGAGCGTTCTGATGATGAGTGGAGTTTGAGTAGGTATAACCAGCAACTACCTGTCACAAGGATCATACACCAGTGCTGTGGGAGGGGATTATGACCTCCAGTAACCTTCGGATTGAGAGGGGATTAAAGTGGAGCAGATTGGGCTGCTTTACTGACGAAAGTTAGTGAGTATTTACAAAGTTATGTATCATGTTGAATAAAAGGATTCTGTGGGATAGTTTTGTGGGTCTTCCAGGACAGTGCTAATAGATCTCCAGCTTCTCGTAGTCAGAGGGTTTAGTCGTCCGGTTTTGAAGTAAATGTAGGTGAAGTGGTACAGATAAGAGAAATTACTCTTCTGCATTATATATTAATGCTATACATGGGTATCCAAAATTGATGTTTCGGTTTACTTATTTGTTAGACCTGCCCTATTAGGATGTTTTCTCCTCTTTTGTTGCGTCTCAGAGCAGTTGAATGTCTCTGTTATTTACCTGCTTCCCTGATGTTGTGGGTGTGAATTCTGCAGCTAAACGATTGCCTAGAACACAGCCTGCTCAAAATCCGGCAGGAATGGTACTTGTTGACAGAACGGCAGAAGGATCACGAACTGCATCATGCTGCAGTTGAGTATTATCATCTCCATTGATTTCGTGAACTAGAGACATTTCTTGCTCTTCATGTTGTGCTGGTATGGGAGTTGAAGACAGGAAATGTGAAGTCATGTTTATTGGGAGATATACAGTAGAATATGTATGTAAACTGTATTTAAAAGCGCCATATCTGAGGTGATTCTCTTTTGTTCATTTAATCTGTAAATAGTTTGAATTTCCCCCAAACCAATTTATCTTGATAATTGGACGCTGTTACTCCCCAAAAATCATGGTTTAGGTGAATAAGATTTGCCCAATTTAGTAGTTGGAGCATAAGAATTTCAAATGTTTATTATGGATATCAGTTTGCAATAGAAATGAATCACTTGATAAGAGACTTCTGAAGAAATAAAAAAGAAAAAAGGACAAACATTGGTTTAGGATATATGTTCATTTTATTTTATCGTAAAAGAAAATTCTTGTTTAATAACTCAATCGTATATTTTAGAGATTAAGGGTGTGTTTGGTATGAAAGAAAATGTTTTCCATGGAAAATGTTTTTCTAGAAAATGTTTTCCTGGAAAAACAAGTAGATTTTGGACTTATTTTCTCATGTTTGGTTGGTGAGTAGAAAATATTTTTCGTGTGTTTGATTTATGAATGAAATTAATTTTTTGGGGGGGTTGGGGTTGGGAGGGGCTGATAGGGGGTGGGTAGGGGAGCTGACTGGGGTGGGGGGTAGGAGTTTAAAAATAAAAATTTGAAATTGAAAATATTTTTAAAAAGCAAAATTAATTTTTCGGGGAGGGGTGGGGTTGGGGGTGTTGGCCGGTGGTGGGTGGGTGGGGTCAGGAATCGGGTAAAAAAATAAAATTTTAAAATTGAGAATATTTTTTTTAAAAATTGATGTTTTTCAAAAAAAAAATGTAATTTGAAATTGGAGGAGAGTTTTGTAAAATGTTTTTCTTAATTTTTGAAGGGAAGTCATTTTTCTTAATTTTGAGGAAAATGAATTGATTTGGAAAATATTTTTCAAAACTTTTGTCCCCAATCAAACATGAGAAAATTGGAAAATATTTTCTGAAATTTTTTTTCCTTTCATACCAAACACACTCTAAAAGAAAAAGAAAACAAGAGGTTTTTTTGAGTTATTTACTTTGAGGGAAAACTACGAGTCATAATTTAAAATAGGGATAATTATTAGTTTATATTCAAATCCAAATAATTTTTGAAATATTTGTTTTCTAGTAAATAATTACAGCTCGTACTTCTATTCATTTAAGCTGATAAATTTTTGCTTAACTGAAATTAGTATCATATATTGTATTAGTATTATTAATGTTGATAATTTTGCTAAACGCATACTAAATCAGTATATGTTTACTGTAATGGCATAATTAAAGTTTCTTATTCAGAAATTATTTATTAGTCAATGACATTATAAAAGAATATATGTATATTGTTCAAAAATTACTTATTAGACAATATATACCTAAAATATTTAAATTAATAATCATTTATAAAGTTTTTAATTTGTCGAATATAAAATAGTTACGTAATTTTTACTTTTAAAATTTAATATGATTTTATGATTATAATTGTGCGTCCAAACAATATATGTATAAATTACGTTGTGCCAAATAAACATGTCTGTATAGTTACTAAGCTATGTAATTACTAAGCTGATAATTATTATCCTAACACCTACACTAATTTTAACAACCAAATACTATATTAAAATAATACATAAATAACTTTTACACAATATTTGAAAACATGTCAACCAATCAAACATGATATAAAATTAATACATGAATAACGTGTATCTTATTTATAAACCAACCATGGTGTAAAATTAATACACGAATAAGCAAATTATTTATGTATTAGCTTTGGCCTTATCCAACTACCAACCGACTGATTTAGAGACTACTTAATTCCTACTTGTATGTTAAATTCACCAAGGGCGCTCAAAGAAGTTGTGTCAAAGCTTAATCATTTTTGTGGAAGGAAGAGGTATGAGGATATTTGGGAAGCACATATTTCCAAGACAAATTGTACTATTTGCTTCTGGGTATGTTAATTATAACACTTGTTGCTCTTTGATCATATGTAAAAAAAAAAAATATGTATAATATTCATTGTTTTGTGTTTGTTTTTATGGAAAATAGGATGTTGTTTTTAGGTTCAACAACTTATGATGTGCATAGATCCATAAAGAACAACCAAACACCACCTTCAAAGGAGCAAATCCAAGCATTTGAAGATTATCTCAACTCTGTTCGCCGCCCTTCTTAGGGCATGTTTCTATTTTCGGTGCACAATATGCCACGTATTCCTCTTATCTACTTTTCTTTACATCTCTCAATTAATTTTATATCTACTAAACTAATATTGTGTACCTAATAATTTATGAAAACACATATTGTACTTGACCTTTGTTGTTATTAGGGGCATATAAGAGTGAATCGAAAATCAAAATAAATTGTAAATTGAGTTAAATCCATTTGTTTTTTGAATTATTGATTGGTTTGACTTGATTTGATATTGAAAAAGAAATTTTTTGATTATATTTGGGTCGGTTCGATTTTAACTAAAAAGAAAAACAATCCGAGATCAAATCAATATGATATTATATATATAATTTTAAAATTTTATTTTTACATAAAATATTTACTTTGCTATAATTTTTAAATATTTTATTTACTTTTTCATAGTTTTATCTTTGATATATTATTTCAAGTTTAGTTTTTATCTTTAATATATTATTTTAAGTTTGAAACTTAGAATTCTAAATAGTTCAATAAAGATCATAGTCCACAAATGTTGGTGATTATAATAAAATTTAAATCAAAAATTAAAGTTAAACTAATGCAAAAAGAGAATCAATTCAACACTAAAAAATGACAATAATATTGAATATTTGTGTAGAAATAATCTCACATCTAGGATTAGAGAAATTAAGGATTGTATTGATTATATTGATGTATTGATAAAAATAATGTTGAGTTACAAGCTCCGAGAGAATTGTAGAGATATAAGTTAACTATACTTAGAGTCCTACTACAACATTATTACTACTACTATAATAATAATAATAATAATAATAATAATAATAATAATTCAATTATAGATAATCTAAATCCTAGTTGTGCCATAATTCTAATAGTAATCTAATCCTAGTTGTAATATAATTCTAATCATAATATAATTATAGACGAAATATAATTCTAATAAATATAATTAATCTAATTCTAATGCAACTCTAATTCTACTGTAGTGATGTAAATTCGTCAGTCAGCTTCGTTGGACATGTTCCTTTGAGATGTTCCAATCGTCAGTTTCCTTCTTCATCAACACTTGTTGCAGACACGTCAGTCAGCTTCGTTGACATGTTTCAATCGTCAGCTTTCTTCTTCTTCAAAAATTGTTCTTTGATTTTACATTGATTTAAACAATTAAAATACATAATCTAATTTTAATTTTTTTTAATATTTAGTCATGTAATTAATACTTATTAAACTTATTTAGCATGATTTAGTACTTTTAGATTATGATCATTTTCATTATGACTTGTGAATTTGCAATATTTGTTTTACGTGATTTCATCATCATTATTTTCTTGTTCGATGTTTTTAGTGTCATTAATCATATCATATTTTGCTTATTTTCTTAAGAGACACCTTAGATAGTTGTATTTTGGTAGGACAAATGAAATATTTAAAGTACAAATAAATTATATGTTTGTTTGAATACTTTACCGGAAAAAATCTAAAAAATTCCAAAATAACCCGAGGATGAAAAACCTGAATTTTATTAATATAGTTTGGTTTATACATTTAAAAATCTGACACAAATGTTTTGGTTTGATATTTGAAATCCAAATCAACCTGCCCATGTACACCCCTAGTTGTTACTATGGTATGAGATCTTTTTTAAAAAGCACAACAATAAAGTGACATTTGAAGTTTTCGAACGTCTTATTACCTCATGGAATCATTTCAAATCATAACAAATAAATATTTGTGATTCATTTTCACAATAACAGTGTTCTAATGTTTGATTAGTGCGTAGAGTAACCCAAATCACTATAAAAATTTCACATGACATTGTCAAATTGAGTTTTCTTCTTTATTAAAAGACTCACTTTCATCTTCTCTAAAACTTCCATTGATAAATGTTGAAGATCTTTCCATCTACAATCGAAAAAAAAAAAGAATTCTCCATCCTCAACAAAATTTTCATCTAGCTTTATTAGCTTCAATTTAAATTATGAAATCATCTAATTTACAAATCTCAAAAGTGCAATTGCAAATAAATTTTTAAAAATAAATCAGTGAAAAAACATTCAAAGTCAAATTAATCCTAAGCTAACTCTATATACACATGAATAAAAGAAAAACAATAAATCACTACAAATATGATTTTTAAAAATCAGTATAAAGAGAATATTTTTTAACTAAAATTTGCATTCAAATCAAAAGGCAATTAACATGTGAGCCTTCACTTCTTTATTTTGACTCCATAATTCAAGAAATTATCATAGCAAAACAAATTTATTTTGACTATTTGAATGTAATAAGGTTTTGATCATAAAAAAAAAGAAGAGAGTGGAGTGAAAATCTAAAAGGAGTTTAGAGTTTGATGGAACTGATACTAAATGAGCTGAAAAAACTAAGTAATTATATTATTAATTAGGGGTTCAGATTCACGCTCATGCATTGAAAATGTAGATTGTGCAAAAGTATGCATTTATTGTCATTTGAAATGTTTCATGGGGTAATAAAACGTCTGCAAAATTAAAATATCTTTTCAAAAAATTCAGATTATCTTCAGGTGCCATTTTATATTTTTTCTCAAAATATAATAGTCTTTTACATTTTTAAGAAAAGAAAATACATAAATCTTAAGGAGTAAATGTACTGTACTTTTTTTCTAATTACAACAATCTTTTAATTTTAACACAATACAGATACATAACTCACAATCTGGATACATTAATGTTGATACATTATTGTATCAAGTTGTTACCCTGAAAAATGAAAAATGAAAAATTCAATTAAAATCTCAAAAATTATGCTTATACGTTCAATCACACACAAATCTTAACAAAACCAACAATTGAAAAAAATCAAATTTCTTCTTCCTATTCATTTTTTTCAATGTTCATCGAAGAACCATTCAAATTAGATTTAAATTTGCCAAAAATTTGATAAGATAAATAATGAATAGTTGTTTGAAAAACAAGTTTTTTTGTGAGTCTCAAATCTAGAATTGCAGGAGACCATGAGATAAGAAAAACTTCAAATTGATATTAGTAGAAGAAAATCACGGGAAAATGTTATTGACAATGTGATTCAATCCCTTGCAAATTGTAACATGATAGCACAATTTGAAATTCAAAATTCTTCTTTCCATTCTCCCAAAAACTCTCAATTTTGAATCATAATTGTCAATAAAAATTTGAGATACATTACAAATTAATACAACATTTTTCTTTCTATTCTTCAAAAAAACAATCTCTCAGTTATTGACAACATTCTTCTTCTCATTCTTCCAAAACACTCTCAATTTTTGAATCCAAATTTCGAGATATATTAGAGATCTGATACATCGTTGAGGTGAAGAAATAAGAGCCTGAATTTTCAATGTATCCGCTATGCATTAATACAACAAATAAAAAGGCTTAAGAGATACATAGCTTTGATGGTTCATCTATCCCTTTTATAATGTTGTGTGATTGTTTATTGAGTTGTGTTTTCGAGATGGATAGATTTATCAATACATTATTATTTATGTATCTTGTTTAAATTGATAAGTGTTGTATTTCTACTAGATACATTAAATAAGTAACTGTTGGTCATAACATGTTATTTTATAATTGCTATGTATAAGATACATTTAGTATAATCTGAATTTGTGTATCATACCTAAAAAATTATGCATGATACATTGTTATTTATCTATGTTATTTTATTTGAGAAATACTAAAATTTAAAATTAAAAAGAAAACATTACACATGTAATTGTTTCAAAATAGTTTTTTTGTGTGTGATACAAAACACAACATTTATGTATCAAATAATTTTATAATTGAACATAATAAACACTAATCGAAGATTCAACAACATTAGAGTTATATATCAATACCTTAAATATGAACATAACACAATGCATAAAACAAGTGTTATTGTAGCAGTGATATATCGGATCAATGATAATACTAAGAAAGACTAATTTAAGAATAAAAATAAACATGATACACTAAAAGTCTATATCTTTGATAGTGATGACCGTGCAATAGTAGATCCAACTTTTTCTTTCTTTTTGACGTTTTTCAATGTAGATACATTAAAAGAAAATAAATATTTTTTTAAAAAAAAAATTGATGATGATATGATTAAGTAAAATTGTAAAGTTTGAATAAGATATCAATAGGTAATTTATTTTTTTAAGATAAAAAAATTAAAAAAATTGTAATAAAAGAATCAAAAAGTTGAAGGGATGGAAAAAAATCTACCTCCTGAATAATTTGAAATCATTAATTATAAACAGAAAAGATTTGAAATACAAAAATAAATTAATTGAAATGATTATGGAGAGATGTGTGGCGTGAAAAAAGGTAGGAAAATTATGGGTATAAGATTTCAAATTAATGTATTCGAAAAAGAAAATGATAGAAGGAAAAAAAGGAATTTTTGATGTTTTTTAAATGACAGAAAAATAAGAAAATATGATAATTAATTGCTCGAGAAATCATTTTTTTTTGGGCTTCCTACTTTGTTCTATATTAGTTTAGTGTACATGTTCTGCAAGTATATCTCATATTAATCAGTAATATGATTTTGAACAATATTTTATTCAAAAGTTAATTTTTTGTGTAGAATTAAAATTTTGATTATTTTTCCTGAAGAATATGCGCGATTTAAATTGGATGATTTTGAGTTATCATTGAGATCAACTGAAACACATAATAACTCAAAAAGGTATTGCCGTCAATGGGGGACTTTGGTGGGGGCAACTCAACCTAAATACATCGAAGAAGTTGCTTTAGCATCCCCAAAAAATAAGATCTCAAAATTATTCATTGATAATATATGATTTTTAATATTAATTGAAATTTTCTTCATAGTTTGTTGTTAATCTTTACTAATCATAATTTACATATTTTTAAGTTTTTGTTATTTTTTTAAAAAAGTACAGTTGATGTAATTGTAATTAAAGTTGTAGGCAATTATATTTGCAGTTAGTTTCTATTTCTTAATTTGTATAATTTACTTTAATTTGAATCAATCATATTTTGAAATTGACTTTGTAAGTGTGTGTTTAATTCTTTGAGGCGTCTCTTAGACATTTCAAACTCGAGCTAATTACATTATGAAATAATTAAATTTAAAAAGACATTCTCTTAACTTTAAATGTCTTTTAAAGCATAACAACCACTATGGTTTAGACCTATTTTTGTAATTAAATGTAATATAAAATATTATACAAATAAAAATATGCTCTAATTAGTATACTCAATCAAGTGAAATCTCACTTTTATTTTTTAATACTTCTAGTACTTTTATAATATTTTGATAGTTTGTATAACAAATGATCATTTAAAAAGAAAGCTATAATCAATAAGAACTTATCTATGATATAGACATTTGTGGTGTTATGTAACGCATAATAATTTATATATGCATGTTCATATCTTACAAATTATTAGAAGAAATACTATAAGATAAGTGAAAAAATAATAATTAATTATCATGCATTTTAAAATTTATGAAAACAAATTATATATATATATATATATATATATATATATATATATATATATATATAATCATAAGATCTCTTTTTTTAAAAATTTCGCTTTAGGCCTCCTATCCTATTGAGTCATTGAAACATGTTATTAATATTTTTGTTCTTGGATGCATTGTGATGGAGATGATTACTGAGACTTCGGGACTTGATGTTAAATCTATAACGAATTAGCATCGAAGTAGCATATGAAAAACCAATGACATCGGATAATATATTTAATCATGAGGATAGAGGTGAAAAACTTTGTTTGAAAAGAGATTTTGAAAAGAATAAATTTATTTTGAAGTTAGGAGTTGAACAATTAATTAAACTAGTTTAGTATACGTGTTTTATACATGCATATCGTGTTAATTAATTAAATAAAAATATAGATAAATTGAATAAATTATTACATGTGACTGTGTAATCCATATCATTGAGTACACAACTTTAAAACATTTGTAGATTTTACTAAACAATATATTTGAGTAACAAATTAATACTAAAAAACAAAATTTAAGTTTCTAAAAATAATCAATGTTTTTCGATAAAGCCTTATTTATTTATGCTTAAAGAAAATTCTTAATCTTAATTATTCAGATTTCAGTCATTAAATTTGTTTAATTATTTTCAAGTTTGAATCTTACTCAAGTCATTCCGATTTTAATAATTAAGTTTGTTTGTTGTTCTTATTTTACAATGACTTGATAGGTTTGAATAGGGCATGAAATTATCCTAATTAAAAACAAAACAAAAAAACATAGAATACATATATTAATTAAACAAATTAAAATTGAACTATTTTTTGAAAAATTCAAAATCTATCAAATTTCTAATTCATAAAATATACAAAATATCATGCTACAAAATATAAACTAGGTAGAAAAAAAGGATTTATTAATATTAACTGTGAAATACATAATTTATCAAATACGATAAAATATTAAAAAAGGTCTATAATAATTTCTCCAATCTTCTGAAAATATATGATTCTCGATTTTCTTGATTGAATTAGCCAATTAGTTTCCACAAGTGATTGAGAGAAAATGTCACTTTAATTCATGGTCTACAAATTAACACAAGTAAATCTTACAACACAATCATAATCCAAAATACATATAATGAGAAAAGTTTATTTGATATTTAGTTACCATCAACCGAGGATTAGTACATCAGACAATCTTAAGATCACATTTAGGACTCGTTATGATTATTACGAGCTCCTGGTGATGTCTTTGAGTTGACTAATGATCCTGCCACCTTCAAAAAACACAGTGTAACAATCGAAAAGAGAAAATTTTCCACAATGCTATATTTGAGTATCCTCAACAACCCCATCTTCAGGACTTATTACCATGAACATGAGAAATATATAATTTAACAAAATAGGTAAAATATTACTCCCTTCGTATAGTATTGTTTGTCATGATTTCTATTTTTTGAATCAAACTATAAAACTTTTAAGATGTACTTTTTCATTATATTAATATGCAAAAAATTGCATTTTATAATATTTTTCATATAGTTTTAGAATATCATTTTTTTTTGGTTTAAAATATCAAATTAATGTGATCTAATTTAACTTTGAAAATTAATCAAATTGACTTTTGAAAAGCGCAAAATGACAAACAGTGCTGAACGGAGGGAGTATAAAAAGTCTATAATCTCATGTGTCAAATCTTCTCGGAGTATATATGGTGTCACAAGTGCACACAAATAGTTTCAGCGTTAGACGTATTTTGATTTTTGAATTGAAACTCTTATTGCATTTATCCAAATACAACATCATGAAGTTGTGATGGAAGAAAAAACTTCTTTAAGGGTCTATTTGGAAAGCCACGCATGGTAAATGGGTGGATTGGATCGGATTTGAATGGATTGAATATGAATTGCTTAAAGTGGATTAGATCACACTCCACCCATATAAAATAGGAAAAATTGTATGAAATAACAAACTACCAATTCAAATTAAATGCTATAACTATAATTTATTTTATTTGTAAGTCGCAACAAACATCTCTTTTTTTTGCTATCTGATTCGGTATACAATTAGTCATTTTTGGTATACGATTACCCATTCGATATACAAATGTATAAAATGTGTTTGTATTTGTATAAAACGAGAGAAAAATGTATATACAAATATAAATACATATATTTTCGTCCTATACACTTATATATATACAAATACATATCTTATTATACAAATTACAATGTATAAATTAATTTATCAAAACTGAACAATTTGTATGAAATTGAATGTATCTAGCGAATTATACAAATCAAAAGCTCCATAGCAAACATAAAATTTGGTATAAATCGCAAGTATGCAAACTATAACTATAACATATAATATGGTTTTTATATTTGCTATATGCGAAAATTGCTCTATAAATTATGGGTAAATATGAATTTGATTTAATATGATTCAGCTAAAATGATTGTAACCCATGTTAATCTCCTAAAGCCAAAAAATATTAAATCAAAGCTAAGTTCTTAATACCTCAAGTCCTACCATCCCACACCTAAAAAAATTTGGCCACCCCTAACCCCTACGCCCGCGCCACCCCCACCTCCAATTTATTTAGAAAAAACATACTTTTTTTTTGGAATTATATTTTATTTTCAAAAATAAATAGTGTAATTAAGAATTTTATGGTAAGAGAATGATATATGAGTCTATATGAATTGTCACGTTTACCCACCATCACATCCACCCCCACTTCATCCACGGTCTCGCTAGCCTCTCCTTTCCTTTCCCAATCTCTCTAGCCATTTATACAATTACATATGTATAATATACAATTATCTAACCAATATACATATAGAATTCACCTTTCTCCACTCTTTTCCCCCTCTCTCTTGCCTATCTCCTCTCTCTCCCAGTCTCGCTTGCCTCTCTCCTCCAGATAACATATAGCTACAAATTGTAATTATCAAACTATAGTTATGGAGAGTAATTAATTATTTTTAAGTGGCTATATGTGAAAGTTTTCCCAAATTTAATATGGAAAAATGATGGAAAAATTAGTGAGCTAGTCAAAAAATCAAACATAATTAGTAAAAACCTCTATACTTCATAAAAATTAGTAAAAATGTCAAAATGTCATTATTTTAGAAAATATTTTGTATCCTAATTTACTTCTTATTTTGTCTCACCTTAATTACACATTTTTCAACTCTCTCTCTCTCATATTTTTTTTACATAAATATTTTCTCTCTCATATTTACCTCTTCCAATTATTCTCCATTTTTAAACTCCCACATCACTCTCCCTCTTGTTATTTTTATTTATTTATTTTTTCAAATATTGAAAAATATATTTCTAATATATTCATAAAATTCCTTTGAGGAATGTATGCATCTTTTGTATTTAATGTGCTCATTTTATCATTGAAATTAAAACTGAATATCATATTGAGGTGAATATTTTACTGTGATCAATTTGTATTTAACTCTCACATTGTATACAGACGAGTTTGTATTTCTTTTTATTTTTGTATTTATCATAATGATATACTCTAACAAAGTCACTTTTGTATTTCAATTAAAGTTAGTATTTATTGTGTTCATTTTTGTATTTCAACATCAATTTCAATGACAACAAGTCTGTATTTATTTTTTACTATGTTTTCATCATAATTGTGTACCAACAACTTTTGTATTTTATGTGCTCAGTTTACCATTCAAATTAAAATTGATATTTTACTTTCATAATAAAAACTAAAAATTGTATCTCAGTGATTAAAATTGTATTATATGTCTGTCAAATATATATTTCTATTATTTGTATTATAAAAACAGTATTGATTGTATCTCAATATAATCCAATCATTACTTATGAATATAATTTAAGAAAGGATACACGATTCTAAAAAAAATAGCATACAAAGTGAAAATAATAGAATCAGTTGAGGAAGAATGCAATCTTATTTTTGAAAAAATACAAATTAACTCTGAAAAGAAATATGATACATTTATCTTAAGAAATACAAATTCATTTGGCATACCTATTGAGATGACTATAAACTAAAAAAGAAATACAATATTCTTAATAAAATACAAATGTAGAGCAAAAGAAAAATAATTGACAAACAAAAATTAATATGAATACAATTATGGTATGAATACAATTTTTGCAATTTTCTTTCTTTGACTCTCTCTTTCTTCTTCGTCTGCTGTGTTTTTTTCTCTCTCCAAACTCAAATACAAATCTGTATTAACTTGTGCATTAGTAAAACTCTGTCTCGTCATTCAAAAAAAAAAATAATTACCCAAAAAAATAAAAAAAATGTTCATGTCAAAACTGCCAATACAAATTAATGATTCAACAATTAACGAATACTTGATCGATTGTATTTCACGGATTATATCGAAGTTTCAGTTGAAAATTCCTTCTCCAAAGTTGTTTGTCAATTATACTCGTTTTCAAAATCTTCTCGTAAAAAATTCGCATATTTAATCGAACTCACTTCAACAAAGAAAATTTTAGTATCGCCGCCAACATAGGATGGTTGATGATCGCGAGGACGAATTTGAATTTTTTCACCATAGCTACACATTAGCTTAACCTTTGGATTCTCCATTGTTGCCGGCGCCAAAATTCATGCGAGAATGATGAAGAAGACAAAGGTTTTGATTTCTTTGATTTTTTTAGATTTTTTTTATGTAAAGATGAGAGTTATTAAGTGATACGTTCCATTTATAAAATATTGAATTTGTAACTGATGAGTATTTTAAGTGATATACTCCTTTTAAAAAATATTCTCTCCCCTAAATTTCTCCTTTCTATTATTAAATAATTGTATTCTTTCAATTAAAACAAAATAAAAACAATGTGAATTAAATACATAAGAAACTAAAATATTGACATTTTGAAAATTTTTCCAATGATGATTTCATTTCATTTATATGAGCTGAAATTGCTACTCCTACTACCAGATAATTATAATTGGTGTAATTAATAAGGTAGCAATTATGTGCTTAGTAATTACCCAACCTAGTAATTACGCTAACATGTGCTTGTCATTCAGTATTAACAAATGTACTGTTTGGTTGTCCAAGTGTAATTATAAGGTTATATTGAATTTTAAAAATAAAATAAGTTATTTAAAATTAAGAATATATTAATTAATCTTAATTAATATTATGAAAAAAATACTTTATTTATATTTTTTAGTTTAGTATATTTAATTTATAAATATAATGTCATAAAATTTTGACAAAAAGTAATCTATCAAGTCTAACTTAAAAAAAAAAAAACTTGTAATGTAAAATATCGAACCAATACTCTTACGACAAATGAAATAAAAAATATAACATGAACAAGTAAAAATAATCGGAGTGAACATTTACCATATTACCCTATATTTTGGTGTGGGGGGCGATGGAAGGCAGTGAGTTGCGCTCACGTACAAGTTTTTGCCATGCAAACCTTATTGCGCCTTTTCCCAATTTCTCAAACAGAAAATAAAGAGGGAAGAAAGGAAAAATTATCTTCCATTTCTTTTTTTTCATTTTTTTCTTTCCCTCTGAAAATTATTCACAATTTTACATTAATTATTTTTATATTTTTCCTTTCTAATTTTGTATAGATTGACGTAACAATGGGTGAAGGAGCCTCATCTTCTTCAAAGAAATCCAGGAAACCAGATTGTATATTCTTTCTTTCATTTTTTTTTATCTTTGTGTTTTCAAGATTCAATTTTTATTGGTAGAAAAACAAGAACAGGGTAAATATATATGCTCATTTGTATTTTCGTTAGAATTGAGATCTGGGTTATCTATAAAATTCAATTTAGGGATCTTTTATATGGGGGTTTCTACATTGTAACAAATGCAGTGCAAAATTGTTAATGTAGTATATATATATATATATATATATATATATATATATATATATATATTTGATATTTTTGTTAAGTGGGTAAAATCAACATACTTCTAAATTAGTGAAAGAAACTCTCGGGTTTTATTTTGTATACTGGATTATGATTTCTTGTCTGAATGTGTATTATTAATAACGGGTTCATTGTATCTTTGATGATTCTGTTACTAATTCAACATATTGGAAGTTGAAAAGTATTATAAGATGTAAGGTTCTCTTAATAGGGAAAACCATGCTCAAAGCGGACAATATCACACCATGTAAGAGTATGTTGGGGCTATTTTGCCGCAACAGATTCATAGCCATGATGCTACTTTTAATTCTTGTTGAACTTAACTAAAAGTCATTTCATGACTTTTGTACTATTTGTTGCTATTTGAGTGATGTGTATCTGTATATGCCTGCTTAAAAAGACTTAGATTTCACTGTTTTTTTTTAATGTATTTTCAGTTATGTTTACGGAAAATAAGGCTAAACTAATTTAGATGGCATATTTTTGTGTTGTAGATTCGAGGTTTACCCAACAAGAGCTGCCCGCTTGCAAGCCAATTTTAACTCCACAATGGGTATGCAAAATGCATTCACAGAATAATTTGACATAACTTGTTTTGACAAAACCTCCTTTAAGTCTTTACTGTATTGGCTTGTTGAATATATTTCTCATTTTATGCATTCAGGTTGTCACGGTGTTTATCTTCCTTGGCATCGTCTTCATTCCTATAGGCCTTGCCTCATTGTCTGCATCAGAAAAAGTACTCAAATATCCATCTCTTTATGGTTTTTGGGAGTTTGTTTTTAGCCGTTAATGGTATTTGACATGAAATATCTTTCGTTTTTATGCAGGTAGTGGAAATTGTACATCGATATGATGAGCATTGCGTTCCTACAAATTATACACAACCAGACCTTGCATATCATGATAGGATTGCATTTATAAAAAATAATAAGTTAAACAAGACCTGCATTGTGACCTTGACAGTTAGTTCCGTGTTCCAAATACATTGTTTTTTTCTTTTCTTTGTTCCAAAATCTTAACACTGCGTTGCCTAATCCTTGCGAATTCATTTGCTGAATGTTTTTAGGTTCCTAAGAAAATGAAGCATCCTATCTATGTTTATTATCAGCTGGATAACTTCTACCAGAATCATCGTCGGTATGTCCAAGATTTTGTTTGATTCAAGTTAAAGCTCTGTTATATATTATGAGTATTAAAATGAACAGATGTTTTAAACTCATAAAAAGACAATTTGTGTGTGTAGTTGAAGAGAATAACTCTTCTGATGCAATTGAAGTATGTTCTCTCGTCTAAGTTGTGTTATTATGTTGTTCCAGATGACTGTTCCCTTCACCCTCTAGAAGAAGCACTAACAAAAAGACTTAAGAGACAAAGAAATGCACAGAGTGAGCTTTTAGTAGACTTAGATTTATCGGTATACCAGTCGTTGGGGCGCTGGCTTCTTGTGCTGTATTTATTCATTAATAATCATAAAACTTAAGTATAAAAGTAAGAACATGCGTAAAGTTGAATTTATCAATAAAAATGAAATGGGAAAAGTAACAAATCAAGAAGTTAAAGATGACATCTTTTTGTAAAATTAAGGAATATGTAACTAACAGAAGGATTAAAACTTTTAAGTCGTTATTGAGGAGAATTTAGATCTTTAGCAATGGCAAATTTTGTTTGGCGTGCTGATATACACCAAATAAAAAGAAGTTTAGAACATTCTTTCTTAATAGGTTGATGCATAATAATAGAGTTGAAAATAAATTGATGCGGATAACAGGAACTGGATGAAGTTTATCAGCTTTAATTTTGTCCAGTTCCGAGTTTTTGTTTCTGCCTATGAATTATTTTTATTTGTACGTATGCTCAGGAAGGAATAAGTTTTCTATTTTGAAGTCCTCCACCAGGGTGTCTACAGATATCCTGGCCAAGGAGGCACCGGGACAATTATGTTAATGTAGAAATTCCGTTCCTCGTCTCACAATTCTGAAATTTAATGAGACAGATCTGGCCTGACTGTGAAAGAGATTGTGCAAGTTGCCTGTTTTTCCTTTTCTTACTCTGAAGTAGTATTTTATAAGAGATTGACTCTTGCATCGATAGTGGACATGCTTGAAGGAGAATCACTTCATTTTTTCCCGGTAAATGATACTCACTTAAATTGTATTGAAAGCTTCCTATGTTTTCACAGATATGTAAAAAGCAGAAACGATGAGCAATTGCGCAACCCAAATTTTAAGGGCGACTTAAAAAAGACTTGTGCTCCTGAAGACATGAATGGAAATGAACCTGTGATTCCCTGTGGGCTTATTGCTTGGAGTTTGTTCAATGATACATATGGTTTTTCAATTAAGGACAAAGGTTTACCAATCAATAGGAAGAACATTTCATGGCCAAGTGATAAAAAGCATAAATTTGGATCAAAAGTTTTCCCTAAAAATTTTCAGAAAGGAAGTTTAATTGGGGGTGGATCACTTAACGAGAGCATACCTGTTAGTGCAGACTATTGCCCTCTTTTTCATCTTATTATCATTATTCCTTTCCACATTTTTATCGTTATCTTAACTATTTTGGGTATTTTACATGCAGATGAGTGAGCAAGAGGATCTTCAGGTTTGGTTGAGAACTGCAGCATTACCAGTATTCAGAAAGTTATATGGGAAGATAGAGCATGATCTTGAAGCTAATGAGATCATTACAGTAGTAATACAAAACAATTACAACACATATACATCTGAGGGTAAAAAGTCTTTGGTTCTTTCAACCACTACATGGATTGGTGGAAAGAATAAGTTCCTAGGCATTGCATACTTGACCGTGGGTGGAATTTGCTTATTCGTGGCAATAATTTTCATACTTATGTATGTCATCAAACCAAGGTAAGAACGCACCCAATACTGTCTTCCCGTTTTGATTCCTTAATCCTATTATATTTATATCTGCAGCAAATCATCTTTTGTTCTTTACTAGTTAAGAAAACCAAAGTTGACTGCTATGTATAGATTTGCTGGATAACATGCTTATAGTTTCAATTGTTTGAAGTGCTATAAAAGAAAAAAGAACTCTATGTTGCACTTAAAAATCGACACGAGCTCATGAAGGGTTAAAACTTAAACTCTGTAAATCTCATTTTCATCATGTCTTGATAATCATTTATCGCACCAGGAGCATGCGTGACAAGATAATAGCTAAATTCCTTTTCCTATGGCCAATTTGTTTTGGAAATACATAGTTAATAAAAGCAAGATAATCTGTTTTTGTTTGAAGATATCAACAGAAAATGAAATGATCATGTGAATAGACAGGGAATGGAAAGTAGGAGGCTGTTATTTTCAGTTTATGAACTTCATTGGAATTTGACCATCATACCATTGATGTTTATTGCGACTGTGCAGGCCATTCGGTGATCCAGCCTATCTGTCGTGGAACTTGAATCCTTCAGGGAACTGATGATGTCTGCAGTATCATCCGTCATGCTCTTCTCTCCAAATTTTTCCTGCAGAAGAGTTTTAGCTGGTTTAGTTGTTAACGCTAACTATATTCTCGATACTTGTAAGTCCTGGACCAGTGACAGCATCTTGTGATTTAGGCATTCAACTCTATTGTCATTTCACTATACATATCATGTTAACCATCAAAACCTCTGCTTTGCAGCTTCATTCTTTGATTAAATCATTTATTGTGACGAGACAATCTTTCTAGACCACTGAATTGTACCAAAACAGAATGCTTGTTGTATACTTTTTTTTTTTAATGTACTGATCAGAATAGGACTGAACACTGAAATACATTGTTATATTTGAGCAGACTACACTTGTTTAATTAGAAAAAAGATACCTTGTGATTCCACTCTGAATTATTAGGCTGAGCAAAGATGTATATCCTAATCTTAAAATTTAGAAAATAGATGTACATATCAAATTGTGAATTGAAGCACAAAAATATCTAGACAACAAAATGTAATACATTAACTAATTTAAAAGTTCCACTCGAGTCCTAAAGTACTATGATCATTTCGCTATGAATAAAAAAAACAAACCAAGTGTCTGTAAAATTAGAGTATTGATTAGATATTGAAAAAAGAACAAATACAATCTATATCAAGAGCTTACATCAGCTGTGTCAATTTTCAGGGGGCCTTAATTAAGTTAAGCTTTCCCTTAATTAATAACAATTAATTGTGGTTAGCATTACAACAAGTTAATCTATATAGCAAACAAAAGCAAATTAAAGAAGAAAAAAAATGTAAAGATTTCTTGATTGGTTCTTCTTGTCTTGTTTCTTTAAGCATTCCCCAAAATAGTCCAAAATGTATGTAAAGGTGCAATCAATTCTACCAAAGTGTTGACTCTCATAACTACTCCTGATAGAGTTTTCCTTGAAAATGCCATAAATGTGTCTAGAAATGTTGCACTTTTTGTTATTTTCCTTATAGGAAAATCATGCATTGACACCATGTCTCTATGGATTGTGACTGTTTTTGAAGGTGCCACTTGATGATAAAATGTATTGGCTACTTGTCTTGTAGCAATAAACATTCCTTGATTCACTTCTATTTTCTCATAAACTTCAAAGCTTGGTGAACTTGAAAAACCATCTGTCTCTTCATCATCCAAGAAGTTGTCATCATTACCAAATCCTAATGAGAAATTGTTTGCTTCTGTTTCATTCATGTTGTTTTGTTGACCACTTGCTTCTCCTGAAATTAGTAAATATTTATCAACATAAAAAAAAACAAGAAAAAAGTTACTCCCTAGCTCCGTCCAATGTTGTTTGATTTGATACAAAATTTAAGAAATAATAAAAACAGACTTTTAAAACTTGTAGAATAACTATACTCCCTCCGTCCACTATTAACCGTCATACTTTCCTGTTTTACAGTCAAACTATAAAAACTTTGACTAACATTTTACGATATATTTTTTCATTATATTGATATGTATTGCAATGTATAGTACTTTTCGTATAGTTTTTGTATATCTAATTCTTTTTATTTAAGATATCGAATTAATGTAATCTAATTTAACTTTGCAAATTAATTAAATTAACTTTCGGAAAATACAACATGACAAATAAAAGTGAACGAAGGGAGTAAAAAATATGAGAATAGGAAACACTTGTGCATGTAGATATTCTGAAAATACCTTGGAGTTGATCTTGTTCCTCTTTATGGGGACCTGAAATATTTTCTATTGGGACAGTCTTGTAGTCCTCAAGAAAGGTCTGTCAAGTACAACATAAAGCAAATAAATACTTATCTAAGCATATTAGATTTCAAGAAATAATGCAAAATAAGAATAATACGTTTGTATCCTAGGTGACATATTTTTCTTTTTTTTTTTTAAATTTGTTTCAAGAAAAATTGTCCCATTTTTATAATTCAAAAACAATTGATCAAATGATTTATAGACACATAAAGAATCAAAACGTTTTTTTTTTCTTTGGTAAATATTGTATCAAATTAAATTGTGTGAGATAAATTGAGACGAAAGAAAGTAATAAAATTTGATTGCATAGATTAGTGGCATTACCTTGTCATCCTTTTGTGACATACCTACCCATCTCAATCTTTCAACCATAGTCTCAGATTTGAAATCTTCATCAAAATCAGCAATTGGTATGGAATTATTTTGATCATCATCTTCATTTAATTGGTCCATAAAATTGAAGGAATTACCCAAGTCATGATTGTTATTATGAGGAAGAAAAGAGAAGTCATCTCCATGATTAATATTATTATAATTTCCATCCCATGAATATTCTTGATTTGTAAGGTCATGTGAAGCTTGGGCTACTGAGAGTATTTCTTGTACAATGTCAGTTTGACTTGTTGTGCTCTGATGATACATAACATCATTTGATTGAGACATCACATATCCTACTTGTGGAAAATCTTGCACTTCCAATGGAGGCAATGCAAATCTATGTTGCAACCTTGCACACTCTAATGCTATATCAACCTTCAAATACAAAAAAATAATAATATGAGAAATAAATAAAGTGATATATAAAGGGGAAAAGGCTCTGATATCTAAACTTTGACTGATTACGATATCAAATTTTGGAAAAGAGCTTTTACCCGCCTGCACAATTTAACAGTGTATTTTAAAAGTATAAATGTGCTCACGTGGACATAAAAAGTAATGTATAATTATAAATAGTGATGCGTCCATGTGACACATATATACCTTTAAAATACACTATTAAATATTTCAGGGGGTAAAAAATACACTATTAAATAGTGCATGAGGGTAATAGGTCCTCCATAAAGTTTTGGTATCGTGACAACAATTTTGGTCAAAGTTGAAGTATTTTCAGACTTTTTTCCCTATCTAAAAAGACAACTCGATGCATTAAAGCTCAATTCTCGATCAATCAAACATGTACAAATTAAAAACCATTTTTGTCAAAATATATATTTCCTACATAGTACCAAAAAGCATGCATGATATATAAAAAGACAGTTCGATGCGCTAAGGCTCTCGTTACACAGAAAAAGGATTACCTTTGATGGGTGATTATATGGAAAAGGTCCATTAGTGGCAAATGATGGATTGTTATTGAAAGTGAAATTAGCTTCATCTGACAAGTATTGCATCCATTTATTATCATCATTGGTTGGAGTAGGTGCAACATGATTCATCAATGGTGAACCATGAAGAAGCATGGATGATGATGATGATGTTGTTGTAGTCATCATTCCATAATCAGAATCTTCACCTCTTCCTTCAGTATACAATTGATCATTAATACTACAACCTGATCGATCACTACCATAATGATCTCCAATTTTTGGAACATTCAAACTCTTCTTGAATACACGACAAAGCGCATAAGCATCCTGCAATATATCTCTATTTTTTAGATAACCTGATAATATAAATTTTATCTTTTACAATATGTATCTGTACGTACCTGAAGGCCGTTAGCAACTTCACATTCTCTTTCTTCCAAACGATATTCATGCATAACCCAACCGGTTCGAGTTCCATGAGGTGCTCTTCCTCTATAATATACAAGAGTTTTCTTCATTCCAATTGGCCTCATCTGTGAATTTACTTTCCGGTCCTTACCGGTAGCCTTCCAGTACCCAGCTTTCGTTGCACGATTAGTCCTTGTACCATTAGGGTATTTACGATCACGAGGACTAAAGAAGTACCATTCCATATCTTTACTAGGCAATAGGGACTTATCTGCAAATTAAAGAGGATTAAAATTGATAATTATGATATGAGAGGGTTTAAAAAAAGAATAGTTCAGAGGTGGAACTCATCATTTCCATAATGCAATGATTATTAAAGCTTGTTTTATAAGACTCTTTTTTTTTTCTTTTTTAGGGACCAGACAACTAATAACTTCCTTTAAAGAAATTGGAACATGCATGAAATGATCATACAATTTTAGAAATTTTGTTATACCTGTAAATTAAAGCATATTTATGATCTTTGAATAATTAAAGTGTGTTTAAAGTATTTAGAATCACAACATGTTAGTTTAATTTGCATGAAACACCTAAGGAAATACAATGATTAAAGCTTGTTTTATAAGATTTTCCATTTTTACACGAAGAGTCACTAGATTTATGTATCAAAAGTTAAAAAAGAAGAAGGAAATAGTATAGTTTGTCTTGTATTTCCTTGATAATTATACTAAAAATAATTGTTTCATATTAGTTGTCTGTCATATTTAATTAGAAAGAATTAATTAATTATTATTTTTCAATATTAAGCTTATAATTAATTCTTTTTTAAAAGTGTTCGATTTATTTGTAAAATTTTTTATATACCTTTCTTGATAATCACTTTGGGATATATCAAGCTAGCTAGGTATTACTATTTCTTATTATTTCGCTAAGCAATTATACATCATCTAGCCACGTAATTTAATAAAAATGTAGGCAAATATACACCTTCTGTCTCAATTAAATGTGACATATTTTTATTTTTTGAGAATCAAATAATTTAAATTTGACCGGGAGTTTACGCATGAAATTTTCAATTTTCTTGAAATGAAATTTATATATTTGTAACTATGTAAAAAAATACTATAAGTCATGATAATCGTCAATCCAAAATATTTAAAAGGTATATGAAAAATTTACAGTCAAAGATAGACTAGTTTGAAATCTCAAAATTTGAAATGTGTCACATAAATTGAGACGGAGGGAGTAGTATATAATATACTTTTTCATTTGATACTCACATTTATGTATGATACTTGATGATTTAGAGATGATGATCTGAAGAAACCCTTATAGTATTATGTATATATATATAACAAGAATGGAAATCATGCATGTATATATACCTGGTAAATCCCATGGTTCACATTTGTAAAGATCAACTTCAGGAATGACTTCGAGTTCAATTTTCCTACCATTAATCTTTCTTTTCAAATAATACGCAACAAGTTCTTCATCTGTTGGATGAAACCTGAATCCGGGAGGCAATGAAACTGGCGCCATATATGAATTTGTCCTTTGGAACTTCAATCTCTTTATATTCCTTGTTGAGAGTGAAGAGAGAAGTTCCAAAGATGAAGTTTTTGTAGGATTTGATAACAAGACAAAAAGAGATGAGGAACCAAGTACAAAAAGCAAATCAAAGTTGCCTCCCCCCTCTCTTGCCTACTTTTTTTTTTTTTCTCACTTTAATAAATCTTTCTTCTCAAGCTCTTCTATTTTTTTCTCTCTAAACAACTTGGTCTAATTTGTTATACATACATAGGGGCAACATATATAGAGAGTATTTTTATGTTTTTAGCAAAATTCTATGCTTGGAAGTTGTCCTTTCTTGGAATCTGAGCTTTCTTGTACACGTGGTGGTATCTGATTTGTTGCATTACCGACCCTATAGCTATATTTATATGTAAAAAATAAAAAAATATTTGTTTAGTTTAGAAGGAAATTAAGAGGGGAAGAGGATCTTTGTCCCTCTACAACTACGTTAACGAGAAACTGTCTCAATGGAAAAACGAATTGGCGGCTTTTCTTAACTGTCAATCTCCCATAAATGTTCCTTTCACATAGAAAATTGAACGAGATAAATCAAAAATTCAGATAGTTAATCAATTAAGTTATTAATATTTTCCTTTTCTTCTGATTATTCCCATATTTTGTCGCCGGCTACTTCTTAGTTCTTCTTTCCTTTTTTCTATTAACTATTTAATGTTTATTTTTACACAAAAATTTTATAATATTTTTACTATTATTACACTCCAAATCAAAGCAAATCATAATCAGCTATTTATATATTTCTCACGGAGCATATATAATTTCTGATCAAACTCATCTAAAAAAAAAGTTCTCCAGTTAATGAAAATTGTGGATATTTAAATCTGAGAAAAGTATTGAAAAACACTCCTAATCATGATCTGTTTAATTAGTTTCATTTTTGAATTATTAACAATCTTAAATATACTTTTTCACTTGATTAATTGAACTTAAATACATTCCTGATCATGCAACATGAATGAAATACACTTCTAAATTCTCGTTAAGTTTAAGAGTGTTTTCAATACTGCTCTCGATTTTTTATTAAGAGTCTCATGCTTCTATTTTAAAATTGTCAATATTTATTACTCCCTCTGTCTCAATTTATGTGACTTACTTTTCTTTTTAGTCCATCCAAAAAAGATTGACTCATTTCTATATTAAGTACAATATAACTATAGAATGTCTAATCTTAGTGAAATAATTTACAATCACACAAATTTTCTATCATTTATTTTGGACCACAAATTTTAAAAGTCTTCACTTTTATATTAAGCTCCGTATCAAATCAAACTATCTTAGATAAAATAAAATGTAAAAAATAATAATTTATGTCAAAGTGATTTTAATACTTGTGTCTTTGAAAATTTATATAGTTGTTAATAAGGGTTGTCGTGATGGGTCCTACTTTTGGAACGTGAAGATCCGAGGTGGCAAAGTGGGGGAGCAAGTATCATTTGGCAGCTTTTGTCGTTGTCATTGTCCTTTGTCTATTAGAGTCCATACCAAAATTCCCTCTCTCCCTCTCTGTTGTCTTTATCATGTATGCTTTTCCTTTTGATCAATCTATCTTTTGGTGCTTTTCCCCTTTTTGGGGTTTAATCTTCTTTCTTCTCATATAATACCCAATTTTTATATTACTAAATAATATTCAAATCTACTTTCTCTTTATGTTCCTCTTCCCTTCCCACAAGAGATCATGAGGAGAATCTACCTAAGTGGTCCCCTTTAAGCTACTCTACAAGATTCACTTAATTGCTATAACTCTGTTAAAATTCGATTAAATTTAAATTTGTATTTTTTAGGGTCCAATTTTCGAGGGGGGAGGGGCACTCCCACTAAGGATTTTTCACATTTCATGTATTCAAACTTTAGCTATCTGGTTAAGAATGACGTGATTCCAATCATTGCGCAAAATTGTGTAACGACTATTTCGTCGTTAGAGAAAAACAGGGAGAAAGAATTGGGGCTTAAAAACTTTTGAGTAGTGACTTGAGAATTACTAATCTAGTCCAGATTTGGACGAAATCTGAGTCATGCAAGGTCTAAGGAAATCTGGTAATGAATGAGAGACTCAATAATGATTTTGGTTACATGAGTGGATATCCAAGACACTAAGGAGCCCGTACGACTTTATGAAATAAAATTCGATTGAGTAGATTTCTTGAAATTGATCTTACCATGAACCGGTAGTTTTTGAACGTCTAGGGTTGAAGGTGTGTTGTGAAATAGGGACTTCAAACTCTAATTCCGAAGTTCTGTCTTCGTGCAAGCCGACAAGGTGGGTCCGCAATGGTGGGATAGGGTCCGCCGTAGCGGCCCAATCGCGAGTTAAGTCGAGATTAAACCCCAAAAACATTCCTATTTTGCAATTTTCGTTCTTGAGAGCTAAGAAACGACCCAGGGCAAGTTCTTGACAATTTTCCATCTCTTCTAGTGCGAAAGGTAAGGTTTTTACTCCCCTAATTTGTTTTTCGATCAGTAGAACTTATATTCTTGGGTGATTATCATTGGGGAAGGTTTTGACCTGAAACTAATGGTGGAAAAAACCCAAAATTGGGTTTGGGATCTTGGGTTTGGCCTAGGGTTGATAATTTCGATTGTAATCCGGATAATTAGGCCTCATTTGTCGATCCATGCATTAATCTATTTTTTAGACTACAAACAAGCGGAACGAATCCGAAAAGAGAAGATTCAAGTGCTTTAGGGGGATTCAAGCTTGATTTCGAGGTAAGTGATAGTTTGATTTTATGTTTTGTGATGTATGTTGGCAATTGCTTCATTGTGATGCATGCCTGAAGCACTGTTGATCAAACCTACTGAAATGAGTATGAATGAACAAATGTATGTCTGATTCAACACTTGATTGTATAATTATGAGTATGTAGTGAATGTGATTATGATTGTGTTGAGGAGATCAGGTGTCACGTTGTGACACATACATTGTATCAGGTGTTACGTTCCGACACATATTGGATCGGGTGTCAAGTTCAGACACACTAACAGTTTTTGGGTATTGGTTCCATGAGAGGACCATTGAATTTTCATATCTACTTGTTATTGAGAATGTGGAATTGTACTTACTCATGTAATGATAACTGATATAATATATATATATGTCATGTTTACTATGTTGTGACTGCCTATATATGTTTCACTTACTTAAATAGTCGCGTGATCCTACTAGTACACTGTGGTTGTGTACTGATACTGTACTTGCTTGTTCTTTGTTGAGTACAGGACATCTTCAGGCGGCTATTGATAGACCTCAGCTTGGAGATTAGTGATCGAGATCGAATTTCAAGAGTGAGCCAGTTTTTTCAGGCTGTCGTGGAGTCTTTCCTATTGTTTAGTCCATTTCCTAGGGAGTTCTTTCGATTCGATATTAATCACTCCTAATCCAAGCCTTCAAACCTTACTCCATCTTGTCAAAAAGAATGAAGTTACACTATGAATACTGTAGTCTATCTTTATCCATACTCATGTTGGTATCTCATCCCAATTATTCATATTTAATTAAAACAAAACTATTTTTCCCTCTAAACATCTGAACTTTGTCTCATTGGAAATCTAAAGCAAAAGTCTGATTAAAAAAAAGAGTTGTAAGTTGTAACATAGTTTGAACATGAATATAAAGTGACGTGATGATATTCAAGTTAATAATATATTCTAAATATTTAATACTACTTTAATTTCTTGATAATATATTTAAAATAATTAATACTACTTTAGTCTCCCTTGCCAACTAGAAAAGATTTGCCTAAAGGATGTCTCCCCACATTTTTTCTTTTTTTTCTAGTCTGAATGCACACAATGGACGTCACAAGAACTTACAACCCCATAGAAGGTAACGAATAAGCAAAACAAAACAAAAAAAATACTAATTTAAGAATTATGTTTAGATTATTTTAATAAAAAGGCAAAAAAAAAAAAGAAAAGCATTCACTTGTTTCCTTCTAATCATCAAAGCATTTTGTGCTTTTCTTTTTTAAGGTATTTGAGTAGTATTATATTAATGATTTGCATAAACGAGGAGTATTAGGGATTAAGAAAGATTAATTATTAAATTATCTCCCCATGCATAAAGCTACATAGTGCTTACTTTATCCAACTCATCTTAAAATGGGTAATAATCATTGATAAAGAATATCTTTGACTGATTTAGGGTTTAATTTTGACATATAATCAAGTTGATAAAGTAGATTTTTAATTTTTTATGATAATGGATAGGGTCTCTTCTTTTACACGCAGTCATTCTTCTTACATATATATATATATATATATATATATATATATATATTATTATTATTATTATTATTATTATTATTATTATTATTATTATTATTATTATTATTATTATTATTATTATTATTATTATTATTAAGGACATTTGACTAGATTTTGCATTGGAATGTGAAAAGGGGATCAATGTATTCTAGTTTCCATGAAATTATAGTTGAGGAGGAGAGGTGAAAAAATTAGCCCAAATCCATATAATTTGCTTAACTCGACCAAGTTTTAATTAAGGAAACCAAATTAAATATATATATTTATATCATATCTTACAAATCTAATTTATATTTTACATAGTTACTCCCGTTAATTTTCTTTAATTCTATTATTAGAGTCAAACTATAAGAATTTTGACTAATATTTTAAGATATATTTTTTCATCATATTGATGTGCAAAAATTAGAATTTATAGTACTTTTCATAAAATTCTTGAATATATAATTTTTCTTGTTTAAAATATTGAATTAATATAATATAATTTAACTTTAAAAATTAGTCAAATTGACTATCGAAAAGTATATCATGACAAATAAAAATAGTCTGAGAGAGTATAAATTTTCAGTTTATCAACATCATGGCTGGCAGAATGTCCCCTTGCGGGTTGGGTGATGATTTCACTGAAGACAGTGATCTCTATAAGGGAGAGAGAGACTAGGGGAGACTAGGAGGAGAGACAGTGATCAAAATATGTATCTGATAAAATATGTATATGTATTTAATTAAGAGTACATAAATCTGATAAAGTGTATATGTATCCAACTTAAGATTGCATGTATATATGAGAGATTTTTTATGGTAAAAAATTAGGAAAATTTTTTTTTTTTTGAATTCTTCTAAAGAAATTTAGGGAAGAACGCGTGATTTGATCTTAAATTGACATGTTTTAGTTACATTCCATATTTAGGTACACATAAATTAGATGTAACTCTTAACATGTATTTGAGATACATGTATCAAGACGCGTCAAATACATGTATCTGGAGACCGAAATATGATAGCAATTATAATATCAAAAACTCATGGAATGATAGGTAATTTGTGTTTTTAATGAATTTGGGCTAGAGTAATTTTAATGAAGAGAAAATTTGAGAAATAACAAAGATAATCGACATAATTAAGGCTATATAGTATTAGTTTCAATAATTGTGCTTTATAGCTATAGTTCCGTTTGCTATGTAGGTTGTGGTTTGTATATTTCGCTTGCAAATATACAAACATGGTGAGTATATACATATCGAGGTTGTTGTTTGTATTTTTTGCTTGCGAATGTACAAATATGGTAAGTATATACAAAATCTTTTTTTTTTATACATTTAGGAATTTTCCAAAACTCCATTTGTAGAGTATTTCACTTTTCAATATACAAACAAGACAATTTATCATAATTTTTTCATAAATTGTATACAAAAAACTAGGGTAAGCATATGCAAATTCTGAATTTATACAATCTGAATTATACAAATTATGAATTTATACAATCAGGATTGAATTACATAAATTCTAGATTTATATAAGGAAATTGAATAACAAAATTTTGTGAAACTGTAACTGCGGATTAAAAAGAATTGAAACTATAGCTATATTACATAGTATACTCTACATTTTTTATTTAATATAATTTTAAAAATAGAAACATTAAAACAAAATAGCATATTTTAAAAAAGAACCATATAAAAGACAAAATAGTATATAAAAAAAATGATACTAATATAGTATATCACTAAAACTTGAAAACTATATTACAGCTAAATTGTTTTTCAATGAAGTAAAGACTTGAAGAATCTTGATAAACTCTATATCAATATGTGCTTTCAAACCATCAATCTCTTTCTTTAAGATAACATTAGTAAGCGATTCCTCACTACGAACATCATGGTTTGTTTTTTGTGTGCAAAAATACTTATTACTCAAATGCTCTCTTTGATCATCATCATTGCTACTTCTAAAAATAAAAAACTAGCCAAATCAAGTAAACCTTTTTCATTCTCAGTTGGTACAATGTTTTCACCTTATCAACTGCGAAGCCAAATATGCGCAAACCAACAAAATCATGCGGCAATTGTCTGTGCATTTCTAATTAAAAAGTTTAGGCACTTCAGATCGGGTATGTTAAACAAATAGACCATTCAAAACAGGGCAACACTCATAGTTACAAATTTGCAAAGCTAAAGAAATCCACCAAGTCTATAATATTCAGGCTTCTCTTATACTTTTTGGGAACAAACTTCAAGAGTAATATTGAATATATCATATCCCCAAGCATATATGAGTTGTAGTCCCCACTCTCAACCAAATTGAAGTATGACATATGAACTATTTTACTCTTTGTTGACGGTAAAAACGTGTTCACAAAAAACAAAATTGTCAGCTTCACTGCATCAACATCGAACTTGAATTGGCCGGCACGAATCAAAGAACCAAGATCATACCATGTCACCGTTGAAGATCCAAAGTAATGTTTCACCAACCAATTCTCGTCTGTGTGAATCTTGATTGATGTAATACCATTATACATCAACCTAATAGTAAGAAAAAAATTCTACAATTCCAAAATAGAGTTGTACCTCATTAACCTTAATGTATAAAAAATTTGGGATCATGGTGCTGGACTTGTCGCATCATACGCGCCCATGAAGCACAATATGAGGTAGATCTAAAAACTTGTAAAAACATGTTTTTCTAAACATAGCAAGTTGTTAGTTTGTTAAAGCTAAATTATGTTCCCAACAACATTAGGATTAAACTATGATCGATCTTCGATATATGATCAACATCTATATGAACTAAAAATTCAACTTCCTTCAAGTGAGAATACTGATCAATATCGTTAGATCCACCAATATTTTTTATTTCCGTTTTGAAAAGCGACTCTAAAGGAATGGACGGAGTAGAAGAACAACTTAAATTTTCTGTTTTAGTCAGTTGTTCAGAAATCACAATCCATAGGTGTATTCAATTTCCTCTTCAAATCAATCCTGATGTGTTCGCCTACAACATCTGCATGCTTGATTTCTTCACTTAAATCGACATTGTCTAATATGTTTGCATCCAAATGGAAAGAAAAATCTGGCACAGACATACTCGAAACCCTTAACTATTGATCACCACACTAAAAACATATTGATCTCGACTAACAATGATAGATCGTAAAACTGTAGTAGTATACTCTAGTTTGATATTTCACTTAATTTTTTCTTTTATTTACAATAAACAATTTTTCCAAAGTTCAACAAACAAAGTTTCAATTCGTGGGATAATCACATGTAAGTGGACGTTGAAAATGTTTTAAACTTTCTCGAAATGAAAATAAAAATTTCGTACTTTCTTTGAAATTTCAACAATATTTTTCCGATACAAGTCTTTTTGGATTTAGTTTAAAATTTTCTTCATTTCTATTTTTTTTAAATAAGTGGCTACTCCTTTAAATGAGTTTTTGAAATCAGTATTATTTTCAAAAATGTATTTTCATTTACAAAAATTGGACCACTTCAGGTGATTGGGAGTCTGATTGAGCAGTTAAAGTTGCTAGTGTAAGTCGCTTTAAATATAAAAAAACCTCAAAAAATTTCCATAATACCCAATAGCAATTGAAACTCAATTTTGACCCGGCACGATATGAGTTAATTTTTGAGCTTTCTTAATTTTAAATGATTTGAAATAATTAATTTTATAGAAATTCAAAACATTTTCAAGTTTTTAAATAATGTTAATCAATTTTTTTAGAATATTTTAAAAAATTAATGTGTTTGATATAGTTACGTATGTAATTAGTATATTTTATCGATATTTGAAAATTATCTTAAACGACTTTTTACTTTTTTAACTAGTTTAGTTTAAATTATAGTTATAATTTTAAGTTATTTAGTTTGTAATTAAATTAAGGGAAAGGGGTCAAAAAGACCCCTCAATTTTGGTTTGTTGTTTGACTTTGCCCTAATCATTAAAATAAAGTTAAATTTACCCCTTCCGTTACTAATTTCACCAAAATTATCCCTCATTAGACGGAATTCGCGAAATCCACTTACCATTTTTTAAAAACAAATAATCTTATTCACTAATTTTAACCTAATGACCCAACTCCTCTAGGATAATCCAGTACAAATTAACCATATACCCATTCTTCTCCTAAGTTTATCAATTAATTTATTTGATTTTCTACGCGATCTTGCTCAACAAATCAAATTTTCGCCAACGAATGGCAAGAATTTTGGATTTTCGGTTATTTTTTTACGACATCTCTCTTTCATTCTTCCTGCATTTCTCTTTCGTTCTACCATTGTTCTTCTACCATCTCTCTTCCGTTCAAATCACATAATGGTTAGTCGTCCCAAAAAAATATTGGTTTGGTGATCAAAACATTGATTTCAAATACTACTTATTTTTTTTTTAATTATTTCCTCATCCGAAAGTAAGTATATGGACTGATACTAATTTATTTCTATTATTGATCTGATTTGGTATTTCGTCGTATGAATTTATTTCGTATTTTCTAGTATGAACTAATTTCGAGTATTGTTATGGCAGTTTTCTTCATGTTAGTATTGAGAATGGAAAGATCAAGTTTTTTCTGAAGTAACATACCTACGTAACTTAGGGTGTTGAAAGATGTCAAGATGTAAATAGATAATTAGAAGAATAAAGTTAGAAGAATGAAGTGGAGAATTTGAAGATTGAAATGGAGAACTTAAAGATTTTTGTGAAACATTTTGTGACATTTTCTGAGAAGAAAAATTAGATATAAACGAAAGAGTGATGTTGGAAGAATAATGGGTAGAACGAAAGAGAGACACAGGAAGATAGAAAAAGAGATCCATATAAAAACAACTTTAAATCCCCAAATCTTACCTTTCATTAGCGAAAAAAAAAAATTCAATTTGTTGAGCAAGATCGCCGTAGAAAATCAGAGGAGAAGTTAATGGATAAATTTTGAGGGAAAATAGAAATGGGTAATATGATTAATTGGGTTAATTGGTAATGAGTTATTCGTGCCGATTTGTTGGGTTAAAAATAGAGAATATGGTTCTTTTAAAAAAAATTGTAAAATTGGGTTTATTTTGAGGATTCCGTCTAATGAGGGGTAATTTTGGTGAAATTAGTAACGAGAGGGATAAATATAACTTCATTTTAACGGGAAGGGTAAAGTCAAACAATAAACTAAAGTTGAGGGGTATTTTTGATTATTTTTCTTAAATTAATTATTATATATTTGAATTAGTTAATTTATTTAGTTAAGGTTAAGAAAACTCATTAGTTAATCAATTGCCATGCCCCAAGTCTACACCCTGAGTTGTTCTTGCACTCAAAAATTATTGCTGGCCCCAAATGAACCCATGACATGTCTTACTTACTCAGACTTAAAACATAAATACAAAGATTTAATGCATCTCTACTCGATTGCTTAATAAAATACTTCATTACGTTTAAAAGTCAAACATTCAACTTGGCCAAAATGACAACTCAAAGTCTTAACATATGAAAGAATAATGTAAAAATAACTGACTGCTAACTGTCTATGAAGCCTCTAAAAACAAAGAGTGATGTCGAGATAGGACCTCGATCATCATCCGAACAACTGAAAAGCTAAACAATTATGGAAAGGACCCTCCGAAAAGCAACGAAACTTACCAACTGACTCTGAGTGCTCAATCGGATCACCGAGGCATTGGATGATGATCCTGGTTACCTGCATTTGCATCATAAGACGATGCAGGATAACTGATATCAGTACTTGAATGTACGAGTATATGAGTTGAAATGCTAAACATAATATATGCTCGAAAAGAATCTGAAAGAAACACTTACCTTGAATTTTAATTGCCTCATGAATAACTCAACTCAATATAAAGACACATGTAATATATAGAATGTTGTTAAATCAAATAAAAAATAACTACTTAGTTCGTTAAAGAAAATATGATAACAAACTCAACTTTACTCATATAATAAAATAATATAGTTTTTATGGGAAATTTTCTAACCAACAACCACCACTATAGGTCTAAGTGGTGATACAACGTCTTGCTCACGCTGCCAGAACTGTCCTATACTTTATCGTTATATAGATTGCTTTAACTAAGTGGATCCACTACTCTATGCTAAAAAGCATTTAAGATTCATCTAAAAAATATGATTATTTACTATCCACGATGAGTATATGGTTTACGGAGACTTGAGTTAATATGAATTCGTATTTTCATATCGGTGCTCAATACTACTCTCAAAATATACTTAACTCATATGTTTTTAAAATAAATTTCTTTCTTTGGTTTGAGATAATTACTCAAAACTTATCTTAAAAGCTCTCTTGGAAGCAATGTTCCCTTTCTTGTTCAAATGTGAAAACATTTTAAAACACTTTGGGAATACATAGTCCCCATATACTTATTTGAAGGAATGAACTTCAATCTTTATTCTTTACTCAACTTGAATTTTAAGTCTTAAAAAAAGTTAAAATGTTTGTGAAAGACTTTTGAAGACTTTTAAAACAATTTTGCTTAGTAAAAATTGAATTGGGTTGGGTCTTGCCCCGTTATATAATTGGTTACTTAACCCATTTTGACCCAAGCAAATTTAGATTGGATCGAGTCTTGACTCGATTATTATCTTAATCCATTACGACTCTATCGTTCAAAAGTTTTAAATAGCATCATATAAAATGGGAGAAGTTGTTCACAAGATAAAATTCGAGAAGTCCCACATTAGAGGTAAAACACTTTTTAATAAAAACGACCGTATTTGAGGGGGCTCGAACTCGAGATCTCTTAATTAAGGATGAAAAAATACTTATCACTCCACTACAATCCTTGTTGGTCTAGTATATATACAACTCATCTTATCATATCATATATAATTTTTAGTGGGAAACTCCTAACCTCAAAGTTGGATTACCATTTTGCCCTTATCTTATCACTAAAATAAATTAAATATTAATATCTATTTAGTTAATTAAATATTAAGTAATAGTTATATTTAAATCGGAAAAGGATCAAAATTGCCCCTAAACTATGAGATATATATCACATATACCTTTCGTTTCATTTTAGGATCAAAATTGCCCCTGTCGTTATTTTAAGAGACCACAATTACCCTTAAGACTTAACAGAAGTGATTTGGCAAGTCACGTGGCACTAATTGCCAACTAAGATATTCACTACAAATTTTGAGCCAATTAATAATTCAACCCCAACCCATTTTTGCAAGGTAAACATCTTTTCTTTCTCTGTTCCATCTACTCACACTTTCTGCTCATTGAATATCTCTTCTTCAATTCAATCACCGGCGAACAATTCTCATCAAATCTACACTTTATTTCACTTAACGACTCCTTCACCATCTCCACGGGAAAATTAAGTATTGAAGCAAATACAAAAATTTTCTTACAAATATATCATAATTGTAAATGGTAAAAGAAAAGAGGCAACAACATAACCACAATTTAACAGAATAACCAACCTCTTCTTTAAGGCTTTCTTGTTTCCTCCTTTATATTGTTTATACTGTTTATTCATATCACTTTTCTCATATTGGAATGGATCTCAACAAGGCTTCTTAAATAAACATAACTATTGAAATGTAGAAAGTCTCGTAACACCCCAATTTCAATATCAATAATAATTATAAAGTCCTCATTAATACTATTCCAACGGAATCGCTTATTATCTTGTTCCACAAGAATTTCCTTTCTAACATTTGAAAATTCAAGTGGGACCATAGTATGGCCAATTTGTTTATCTGCTTCTTCCAGTGATGCAACCATAGTCCACGAGTCCTTAACTCCATATTCAATGAGCAAAAAGTGTGCGAGTAGAAGAAACAGAGAAAGAATAGATGTTTTTTTCCTAATTTTAGTGGGTTGGGTCTAGCAAAAATGGGATAGGATTGAATTATTAGTTGGGTAAATTTTTTTAGTGGATATCCTAGTTGGAAAGCATATGTGGCGGATTTGTGTCATGTAGCTTGTCAAATCACTTATGTTAAGTCTTAAGGGTAATTGTGGTCTCTAAGGATACAGTTGGGGCATTTTTTATGCTAAAATGTAATGGAGGGTATAAGTGATCTATATCTCATAGTTCAGGGGCAATTTTAATCCTTTTTCGTATTTAAATTCATGCATCAAACAAGATTTTAATGCATCATATATTCATGTTGCTAATTAAATGTGGGTAATGAAGAGTCTAACAACCTTTTAATTTTAATTTGTATGATAAGTGGGGGTAATGAATAGTCTATCAAACACAAGCACACCACATTATTTATATTCCTTCTTTTATTCAAGTTTGTGATCATCTTGCATTGAGTTTTTGGCCAAAATCATTCTTAAACTATACCTCAAAATTAAACTACATCCTTAAAGCATCGTTCTTAGCGGAAAATATCTTTCAAATATTTAAAAGTGAGCAGTTTTCATTCTTCTACTTGAATTTATTAGAAAACTAAAAAATCCAACAAAAATCAAGTCACTCATTCGTAATTATTATTTTAGATATGCCAAAAATACTAATCGTGAACTTTTTTTGTAATTGAATTTAGCATTATGCAAAATCTTTTAATTTGACAGTTTTTTTATGTAATTTGATATTAAAAATATTATTAGTTGAATTTTTTTCTTATTAATTGAGTATGTTTCTTCTCAACTGAATATTCTAGAAGCATCGTTTGTTGGAGACTTCCGCTTCTAATAATGTAGAATGAAATTCAAATGCTAGACATAATCGATATTTTGATCACTTCAATATCATATTAACAAAAAAAATTATTGCTCTAAATACAGTTTGGTTATGAAAAAGGCAAAGATAATTAAGCTCCAACTTCTTTCCGTTACTAAATGAGAAAAAGAGCAGATCATGTATCCTCAAACCTTCCAAACATTTTTTTTTCGGTAAGCAATAGTGTCTAAGATTTTTAATATATTTTTTTCAGGAACTTCTTATAGTAGATAATGAAATTATGCAAGAAAACTTTGTTAATGAGCATGTGAACAACTCATCTTTTTGTAGGATTCCTTAATTTTTTGATGATATCTAATATAAGGATGAAAACTGTTCACTTTTAAATATTTGAGGGATGTTTTCTGCTAAGAATGATATTTTAAAAATGTAGTTTAATTTTGGTGTATAGTTTAAGGATGTTTTTGGCCAAAAACTCTGTTGCATTCTACAGTAGGTTAGTCTGCATGATCAGATGTAAAATTTTCATTACCAATTTGTAATTATAAGAATTCTTATTAGTGTTGACACCCAATTTTGGCCTAACATTTTAAAAAATTCGTAATTTTGAAGTTTTATTTATTTAATAGCTTAAATAATTTTTTTGTATAATTTTAAATAAGTTTATCGATAACTATCTTTATTTATCAAAATTTAGGATTTTTGTTAGTTAATTTTTAAATTGCATTTCACATGTCATTAGTTACGTTCATTATGTTATTTTAAAATTTCATTTTATTTGTTACATTTGTTAATATTTATGTTGAATTTAGCACAGTTTAAAATTTAGTCAAATACGAAAATTTAGGGATTTTATTTAGATAATTTTGGGCCACAATGCTAAGCCCATCATTTTAGCCCATTTTCTGTTTTCTTATTTAAGTTATTAACTAGGTCAAAATAGGGGGTGGGGAATAAATTTTAGAATTGGGGGG
>JABWTJ010000600.1:558207-748207 GCA_016801875.1 Solanum sitiens
TCCTGGACCAGTGACAGCATCTTGTGATTTAGGCATTCAACTCTATTGTCATTTCACTATACATATCATGTTAACCATCAAAACCTCTGCTTTGCAGCTTCATTCTTTGATTAAATCATTTATTGTGACGAGACAATCTTTCTAGACCACTGAATTGTACCAAAACAGAATGCTTGTTGTATACTTTTTTTTTTTAATGTACTGATCAGAATAGGACTGAACACTGAAATACATTGTTATATTTGAGCAGACTACACTTGTTTAATTAGAAAAAAGATACCTTGTGATTCCACTCTGAATTATTAGGCTGAGCAAAGATGTATATCCTAATCTTAAAATTTAGAAAATAGATGTACATATCAAATTGTGAATTGAAGCACAAAAATATCTAGACAACAAAATGTAATACATTAACTAATTTAAAAGTTCCACTCGAGTCCTAAAGTACTATGATCATTTCGCTATGAATAAAAAAAACAAACCAAGTGTCTGTAAAATTAGAGTATTGATTAGATATTGAAAAAAGAACAAATACAATCTATATCAAGAGCTTACATCAGCTGTGTCAATTTTCAGGGGGCCTTAATTAAGTTAAGCTTTCCCTTAATTAATAACAATTAATTGTGGTTAGCATTACAACAAGTTAATCTATATAGCAAACAAAAGCAAATTAAAGAAGAAAAAAAATGTAAAGATTTCTTGATTGGTTCTTCTTGTCTTGTTTCTTTAAGCATTCCCCAAAATAGTCCAAAATGTATGTAAAGGTGCAATCAATTCTACCAAAGTGTTGACTCTCATAACTACTCCTGATAGAGTTTTCCTTGAAAATGCCATAAATGTGTCTAGAAATGTTGCACTTTTTGTTATTTTCCTTATAGGAAAATCATGCATTGTGACCATGTCTCTATGGATTGTGACTGTTTTTGAAGGTGCCACTTGATGATAAAATGTATTGGCTACTTGTCTTGTAGCAATAAACATTCCTTGGTTCACTTCTATTTTCTCATAAACTTCAAAGCTTGGTGAACTTGAAAAACCATCTGTCTCTTCATCATCCAAGAAGTTGTCATCATTACCAAATCCTAATGAGAAATTGTTTGCTTCTGTTTCATTCATGTTGTTTTGTTGACCACTTGCTTCTCCTGAAATTAGTAAATATTTATCAACATAAAAAAAAACAAGAAAAAAGTTACTCCCTAGCTCCGTCCAATGTTGTTTGATTTGATACAAAATTTAAGAAATAATAAAAACAGACTTTTAAAACTTGTAGAATAACTATACTCCCTCCGTCCACTATTAACCGTCATACTTTCCTGTTTTACAGTCAAACTATAAAAACTTTGACTAACATTTTACGATATATTTTTTCATTATATTGATATGTATTGCAATGTATAGTACTTTTCGTATAGTTTTTGTATATCTAATTCTTTTTATTTAAGATATCGAATTAATGTAATCTAATTTAACTTTGCAAATTAATTAAATTAACTTTCGGAAAATACAACATGACAAATAAAAGTGAACGAAGGGAGTAAAAAATATGAGAATAGGAAACACTTGTGCATGTAGATATTCTGAAAATACCTTGGAGTTGATCTTGTTCCTCTTTATGGGGACCTGAAATATTTTCTATTGGGACAGTCTTGTAGTCCTCAAGAAAGGTCTGTCAAGTACAACATAAAGCAAATAAATACTTATCTAAGCATATTAGATTTCAAGAAATAATGCAAAATAAGAATAATACGTTTGTATCCTAGGTGACATATTTTTCTTTTTTTTTTTTAAATTTGTTTCAAGAAAAATTGTCCCATTTTTATAATTCAAAAACAATTGATCAAATGATTTATAGACACATAAAGAATCAAAACGTTTTTTTTTTCTTTGGTAAATATTGTATCAAATTAAATTGTGTGAGATAAATTGAGACGAAAGAAAGTAATAAAATTTGATTGCATAGATTAGTGGCATTACCTTGTCATCCTTTTGTGACATACCTACCCATCTCAATCTTTCAACCATAGTCTCAGATTTGAAATCTTCATCAAAATCAGCAATTGGTATGGAATTATTTTGATCATCATCTTCATTTAATTGGTCCATAAAATTGAAGGAATTACCCAAGTCATGATTGTTATTATGAGGAAGAAAAGAGAAGTCATCTCCATGATTAATATTATTATAATTTCCATCCCATGAATATTCTTGATTTGTAAGGTCATGTGAAGCTTGGGCTACTGAGAGTATTTCTTGTACAATGTCAGTTTGACTTGTTGTGCTCTGATGATACATAACATCATTTGATTGAGACATCACATATCCTACTTGTGGAAAATCTTGCACTTCCAATGGAGGCAATGCAAATCTATGTTGCAACCTTGCACACTCTAATGCTATATCAACCTTCAAATACAAAAAAATAATAATATGAGAAATAAATAAAGTGATATATAAAGGGGAAAAGGCTCTGATATCTAAACTTTGACTGATTACGATATCAAATTTTGGAAAAGAGCTTTTACCCGCCTGCACAATTTAACAGTGTATTTTAAAAGTATAAATGTGCTTACGTGGACATAAAAAGTAATGTATAATTATAAATAGTGATGCGTCCATGTGACACATATATACCTTTAAAATACACTATTAAATATTTCAGGGGGTAAAAAATACACTATTAAATAGTGCATGAGGGTAATAGGTCCTCCATAAAGTTTTGGTATCGTGACAACAATTTTGGTCAAAGTTGAAGTATTTTCAGACTTTTTTCCCTATCTAAAAAGACAACTCGATGCATTAAAGCTCAATTCTCGATCAATCAAACATGTACAAATTAAAAACCATTTTTGTCAAAATATATATTTCCTACATAGTACCAAAAAGCATGCATGATATATAAAAAGACAGTTCGATGCGCTAAGGCTCTCGTTACACAGAAAAAGGATTACCTTTGATGGGTGATTATATGGAAAAGGTCCATTAGTGGCAAATGATGGATTGTTATTGAAAGTGAAATTAGCTTCATCTGACAAGTATTGCATCCATTTATTATCATCATTGGTTGGAGTAGGTGCAACATGATTCATCAATGGTGAACCATGAAGAAGCATGGATGATGATGATGTTGTTGTAGTCATCATTCCATAATCAGAATCTTCACCTCTTCCTTCAGTATACAATTGATCATTAATACTACAACCTGATCGATCACTACCATAATGATCTCCAATTTTTGGAACATTCAAACTCTTCTTGAATACACGACAAAGCGCATAAGCATCCTGCAATATATCTCTATCTTTTAGATAATCTGATAATATAAAATATCTTTTACAATATGTATCTGTACGTACCTGAAGGCCGTTAGCAACTTCACATTCTCTTTCTTCCAAACGATATTCATGCATAACCCAACCGGTTCGAGTTCCATGAGGTGCTCTTCCTCTATAATATACAAGAGTTTTCTTCATTCCAATTGGCCTCATCTGTGAATTTACTTTCCGGTCCTTACCGGTAGCCTTCCAGTACCCAGCTTTCGTTGCACGATTAGTCCTTGTACCATTAGGGTATTTACGATCACGAGGACTAAAGAAGTACCATTCCATATCTTTACTAGGCAATAGGGACTTATCTGCAAATTAAAATTAATAATTATGATATGAGAGGGTTTAAAAAAAGAATAGTTCAGAGGTGGAACTCATCATTTCCATAATGCAATGATTATTAAAGCTTGTTTTATAAGACTCTTTTTTTCTTTTTTTTCTTTTTTAGGGACCAGACAACTAATAACTTCCTTTAAAGAAATTGGAACATGCATGAAATGATCATACAATTTTAGAAATTTTGTTATACCTGTAAATTAAAGCATATTTATGATCTTTGAATAATTAAAGTGTGTTTAAAGTATTTAGAATCACAAAATGTTAGTTTAATTTGCATGAAACACCTAAGGAAATACAATGATTAAAGCTTCTTTTGTAAGATTTTCCATTTTTACACGAAGAGTCACTAGATTTATGTATCAAAAGTTAAAAAAAGAAGAAGGAAATAGTATAGTTTGTCTTGTATTTACTAGTTGATAATTATACTAAAAATAATTGTTCCATGTTAGTTGTCCGTCATATTTAATCAAAACACATTAATTAATTTTTTTTCCAATATTACGCTTACAATTAATTCTTTTTTAAAAGTGTTCTGATTTATTTGTAAATTTTTTTATATTCCTTTCTTGATAATCACTTTGGGATATATCAAGCTAGCTAGGTATTACTATTCTTTTTATTTCTCTAAGCAATTATAAATCATCTAGCAACGTAATTAATAAAAATTTAGGCAAATATACACCTTCTGTCTCAATTAATGTGATATTTTTTTATTTTTTGAGAATCAAATAATTTAAATTTGACCGGGAATTTACGCATGAAATTTTCAATTTTCTTGAAATGAAATTTATATATTTGTAACTATGTGAAAAAATACTATAAGTCACGATAATCGACAATCCAAAATATATGAAAAATTTACAGTCAAAGATAGACTAGTTTGAAATCTCAAAATTTGAAATGTGTCAAATAAATTGAGACGGAGGGAGTAGTATATAATATACTTTTTCATTTGATACTCACATTTATGTATGATACTTGATGATTTAGAGATGATGATCTGAAGAAACCCTTATAGTATTATGCGCGCGCACACATATATATATATATATATAACAAGAATGGAAATCATGCATGTATATATACCTGGTAAATCCCATGGTTCACATTTGTAAAGATCAACTTCAGGAATGACTTCGAGTTCAATTTTCCTACCATTGATTTTTCTTTTCAAATAATACGCAACAAGTTCTTCATCTGTTGGATGAAACCTGAATCCGGGAGGCAATGAAACTGGCGCCATATATCAACTTGTCCTTTGAAACTTCGATCTCTTTATATTCCTTGTTGAGAGTGAAGAGAGAAGTTCCAAAGATGAAGTTTTTGTAGGATTTGATAACAAGACAAAAAGAGGAGAGGAACCAAGTACAAAAAGCAAATCAAAGTTGCCTTCCCCCTCTCTTGCCTACTTTTTTTTTTTTCTCACTTTAATATATCTTTCTTCTCAAGCTCTTCTATTTTTTTCTCTCTAAACAACTTGGTCTAATTTGTTATACATACATAGGGGCAACATATATAGAGAGTATTTTTTTATTTTTGGTAGCAAAATTCTATACTTGGAAGTTGTCCTTTCTTGGAATCTGAGCTTTCTTGTACACGTGGTGGTATCTGATTTGTTGCATTACCGACCCTATAGCTATATAGAAATATGTATTTAGTAATAATTTGTTTAGTTTAGAAGGAAAGAGGGGAAGAGGATCTTTGTCCCTCTACAACTACGTTAACGAGAAACTGTCTCAATGGAAAAACGAATTGGCGGCTTTTCTTAACTGTCAATCTCCCATAAATGTTACTTTCACATAGAAAATTGAACGAGATAAATCGAAAATTCAGATAGTTAATCAATTGAGTTATTAATTTTTTCTTTTTTTCTGATTATCCCGATATTTTATCGTCCGCTACTTCTTAGTTCGTCTTTCCTTTTTCTATTAACTATTTAATGTTTATTTTTACACAAAATATTTATAATATTTTTACTATTATTACACTCCAAATCAAAGCAAATTATAATCAGCTATTTATATATTTCTCACAAAGCATATATAATTTCTGATCAAACTCATCTAAAAAAAAAAGTTCTCCAATTAATGAAAATTGTGGATATTTATATCTGAGAAAAGTACTGAAAAACACTCCTAATCATGGCCTGATTAGTTTCATTTTTGAATTATTAACAATCTTAAATATACTTTTTCTGTTGATTAATTGAACTTAAATACATTCCTGATCATGCAACATGAATGAAATACACCCCTAAATTCTCGTTAAGTTTAGGGGTGTTTTCAACACTTCTCTTGATTTTCTATTAAGAGTTTCATGCTCCTACAAGAATATTTTTAAATTTGTCAATATTTACTACTCTCTCTCCATCCCAATTTATGTGACTTACTTTTCCTTTTAGTCCGTCAAAAAAATAATGACACATTTCTATATTAAATAACAATTTAACTATAGAATATTTATTTTACTCTTAATAAATGCTTTATAACCACATAAATTTTCTATCATTTACTTTGGATCACAAATTTTAAAAATCTCAATTTTATGTTAAACTCTGTACCAACTCAAACTATCTCACGTAAAATAAAACATAAAAAATAATAATTTAGGCCTGAAAAGTGATTTTAATATTTGTATGTTTGAAAATTTATAGTTGTTAATAAGGGTTGTCGTGATGGGTCCTACTTTTGGAACGTGAAGATCCGAGGTGGCAAAGTGGGGGAGCAAGTATCATTTGGCAGCTTTTGTCGTTGTCATTGTCCTTTGTCTATTATAGTCCATACCAAAATTCCCTCTCTCCCTCTCTATTGTCTTTATCATGTGTGCTTTTCCTTTTGATCAATCTATCTTTTGGTGCTTTTCACCTTTTTGGGGTTTAATCTTCTTTCTTCTCATATAATACCCAATTTTTATATTACTATAATATTCAAATCTACTTTCTCTTTATGTTCCTCTTCCCTTCCCACAAGAGATCATGGAGGAGAATCTACCTAAGTGGCCCCCTTCAAGCTACTAAACAAGATTCACTTAATTGCTATATTTATGTTAGAATTTGATTAAATTTAAATTTATATTTTATAGGGTTCAATTTTTGAGTGGGGAGGGGCACTCCCACTAAGGATTTTTCACATTTTATGGATTCAAACTTTAGATATCTGGTTAAGAATGACGTGATTCCAATCATTGCGCAAAATTGTGTAACGACTTGTTTTCGTCGTTAGAGAAAAGCAAGGGGGAAGAATTGGGGCCAAAAAACTTTTGAGTAGTGACTTGAGAATTACTAATCTAGTTCAGATTTGGATGAAATCTGGGTCATGCAAGGTCTAGGGAAATCTGGTAATGAATGAGAGACTCAATAATAATTTTGGTTAGATGAGTGGATATCCAAGACACTAAGGAGCCCGTACGACTTTACGAAATAAAATTCGATTGAGTAGATTTCTTGAAATTAATCTTACCATGAACCGGTAGTTTTTGAACGTCTAGGGTTGAAGGTGTGTTGTGAAATAGGCACTTCAAACTCTAATTCCGAAGTTCTGTCTTAGTGCAAGCCGACAGGGTGGGTCCGCAATGGTATAGGGTCTGCCGTAGCGGCCCAGTCGCGAGTTAAGTCGAGATTAAACCCCAAAAACATTCTTATTTTGAAATTTACGTTCTTGAGAGCTAAGAAATGACCCAGGGCAAGTTTTTTACAGTTTTCCACCTCTTCTAGTGCAAAAGGTAAGGTTTTTACTCTCCTAATCTGTTTTTTGATCATAGAACTTTGATTCTTGGGTGATTATCATTGGGGAAGGTTTTGACCTGAAACTAATGGTGGAAAAAGCCCTAAATTTTGGCCTAGGGTTGATAATTTTGATTGTAATCCGGGTAATTAGGCCTCGTTTGTTGATCCATGAATTAATTTATTGTTTTTAGACTACAAACAAGCGGAACGAATTCGAAAAGAGAAGATTCAAGTGCTTTAGGGGGATTCAAGCTTGATTTTGAGGTAAGTGATAGTTTGATTTTATGTTTTGTGATGTATGTTGGCAATTGCTTCATTGTGATGCATGTATGTATGTGAATGAAGTACTGCTGATCAAACCTACTGAAATGAGTATGAATGAACAAATGTGATCATGATTCAACACTTAATTGTATAATTATGAGTACGCAGTGAATGTGATTATGATTGTGTTGATGAGATCACGTGTCACGTTGTGACACATATATTGTATCAGGTGTTACATTTCGATACATATTGGATCGGGTGTCACGTTCAGACACACTAACAGTTTTTGGGTATTGGTTCCATGAGAGGACCATTGAATTTTCATATCTACTTGTTATTGAGAATGTGGAATTGTACTTACTCATTTAATGATAACTGATATATATATATATGTCATGTTTACTATGTTGTGACTGCCTATATATGTTTCACTTACTTGAATAGTCGTGTGATCCTACTAGTACACTGTGGTTGTGTACTGATATTGTATTTGCTTGTTCTTTGTTGAGTACAAGGCATCTTCAGGCGGCTATTGATAGACCTCAGCTAGGAGATTAGTGATCGAGATCGAATTTCAAGAGTGAACCAGTTCTTTCAGGCTGTCATAGAGTCTTTCCTATTGTTTAGTCCATTTCCTAGGGAGTTCTTTCGATTCGATATTAATCACTCCTAATCCAAGCCTTCAAACCTTACTCCATCATGTCAAAAAGAATGAAGTTACACTATGAATACTGTAGTCTATCTTTATCCATACTCATGTTGGTATCTCATCCCAATTATTCATATTTAATTCAAACAAAACTATTTTTCCCTCTAAACATCTGAACTTTGTCTCATTGGAAATCTAAAGCAAAAGTCTGATTAAAAAAAAGAGTTGTAAGTTGTAACATAGTTTGAACATGAATATAAAGTGACGTGATGATATTCAAGTTAATAATATATTCAAAATACTTAATACTACTTTAATTTCTTAATAATATATTTAAAATAATTAATACTACTTTAGTTTCCCTTGCCAACTAGAAAAGATTTGCCTAAAGTATGTCTCCCCACATTTTTTCTTTTTTCTAGTCTGAATGCACACAATGGACGTCACAAAGACTTACAACCCCATAGAAGGTAACGAATAAACAAAAAAAAATAAAAATAAAAAATACTAATTTAAGAATTATGTTTAGATTATTTTAATAAAAAGGCAGAAAAAAAGCATTCACTTGTTTCCTTCTAATCATCAAAGCATTTTGTGCTTTTCTTTTTTAAGGTATTTGAGTAGTATTATATTAATGATTTGCATAAACGAGGAGTATTAGGGATTAAGAAAGATTAATTATTAAATTATCTCCCCATGCATAAAGCTACATAGTGCTTACTTTATCCAACTCATCTTAAAATGGGTAATAATCATTGATAAAGAATATCTTTGACTGATTTAGGGTTTAATTTTGACGTATAATCAAGTTGATAAAGTAGATTTTTAATTTTTTATGATAATGGATAGGGTCTCTTCTTTTACACGCAGTCATTCTTCTTATTATATATATATATATATATATATATATATATATATATATATATATATATATATATATATATATATATATATATATATATATATATATATATATATATCATTTGACTAGATTTTGCATTGGAATGTGAAAAGGGGATCAATGTATTCTAGTTTCCATGAAATTATAGTTGAGGAGGAGGTGAAAAAATTAGCCCAAATCCATATAATTTGCTAAACTCGACCAAGTTTTAATTAAGGAAAAATAACCAAATTAAATATATATATTTATATCATATCTTACAAACTAATTTATATTTTACAATATTACTCCCGTTAATTTTCTTTATTTCTATTATTAGAGTCAAACTATAAGAATTTTGACTAATATTTTAAGATATTTTTTTTTCATCATATTGATGTGCAAAAATTAGAATTTATAGTACTTTTCATATAATTTTTGAATATATAAATTTTATGTTTAAAATATCAAATTAATATAATCTAATTTAACTTTAAAAATTAGTCAAATTGACTATCGAAAAGTATATCATGACAAATATAAATAGTCTAAGAGAGTATAAATTTTCAGTTTATCAACATCATGGCTGGCAGAATGTCCCCTTGCGGGTTGGGTGATGATTTCACTGAAAGACGGTGATCTCTATTAGGGAGAGAGAGACGAAGGGGAGACTAGGAGGAGAGACAGTGATCAAAATATGTATCTGATAAAATATGTATATGTATTTAATTAAGAGTACATGAATATGATAAAGTGTATATGTATCCAAGTTAAGATTGCATGTATATATGAGAAAAGATTTTTTATGGTAAAAAGTTAGGATTTTTTTAAAAAATTCTTCTAAGAAGAAATTTAGGGAAGAACGCGTGATTTGATCTTAAATTGACATGTTTCAGTATTCCATATTTAGGTACACATAAATTAGATGTATTCTTAACATGTATTTGAGACACATGTATCAAGACGCGTCAAATACATGTATCTGGAGACCGAAATATGATAGCAATTATAATATCAAAAAGTCATGGAATGATAGGTAATTTGTGTTTTTAATGAATTTGGGCTAGAGTAAGTTTAATGAAGAGAAAATTTGAGAAATAACAAAGATAATCGACATAATTAAGGCTATATAGTATTAGTTTCAATAATTGTGCTTTATAGCTATAGTTCCGTTTGCTATGTAGGTTGTGGTTTGTATATTTCGCTTGCAAATATACAAACATGATGAGTATATACAAATCGAGGTTGCTGTTTGTATTTTTTGCTTGCGAATATACAAATATGGTAAGTATATACAAACTCTATTTTTTTTATACATTTAGGAATTTTTCAAAACTCCATTTGTAGAGTATTTCACTTTTCAATATACAAACAAGACAATTTATTATAATTTTTTCATAAATTGTATACAAAAAACTAGGGTAAGCATATGCAAATTCTGAATTTATACAATCTGAATTATACAAATTATGAATTTATACAATCAGGATCGAATTACATAAATTCTAGATTTATATAAGGAAATTAATAACAAAATTTTGTGAAACTGTAACTGCGGATTAAAAAGAATTGAAACTATAGCTATATTACATAGTATACTCTACATTTTTTATTTAATATAATTTTAAAAATAGAAACATTAAAACAAAATAGTATATTTTAAAAAAGAATCATATAAAAGACAAAATAGTATATAAAAAAAAGGAAAAATTACTTAAATACACTCTTTTACTTACCTTAATATCCATTTATCCCTACTTATTATAAAAATTTCAAAAATCCCTTATTTCCCCCAATTATTAAAATATGTAAGATACATATAGATTTCCCACCTTTTTTTCAGCCAATTACCAAGTTTTACTTTACAAAAGTAAAATCCTATTTTAAGGCTACACACTTCCCCATTAACAGTTACCTTCTTTTATTTTCTTCCTAAAATATTTCCACACGTTTAGGAGCAAAATTGTCTATCAATTTGAATTTCAGTAGAAGTAATGCAGCAAATTTAGTCTATCAATTTGAGTTTCTATAGGAGTCTCCCTCAAGTATTTAAATTTCTAAGTTTTTAAAAGGTAAGAATTTTACTCTCCATTTTTCTCTTCTTTGTGTGCTTTTACAGATAATATGGAACAGGGTCCATCTCGAGTTGGTGATTCTAATGCTAATGCTAAACGTGTGTATGATTCTGATGATGAAATGTGGGCTGAGAACAGATCCAAGAGGTTGCATGACCCATTAGCGATGAAGAACAAGAATGTAGTCGAGCCAAAGAAGAAGCTTGAAGAAATCCCCCAAAAAAGGCAAAGAAAAGTTACACATGTTGTTTCCCGACCCACACTTCCTAAGGTATGTGTTTAAAATTGGTAATTTTGTGTTTTGTTGATAAAACCCTAATTTTAAATTGTTGCATGTGTTTGTGAAATCGAATTAAAAGTCATTTAACAATGAAGAGAGATTCACTAATTTCAAATTCAGTATAACCATCATGTATTGCACAGTATTAAGGTGTATCAGTTGCAATAAGTGTATCAATAATTTTGAGTTTTGTATCAGTATAATCATCATGTGTTGTACAGTTTTAAGGTGTATCAGATGCGTAAGGTGTATCAATAATTTTGTGTTTTGTATTAGTAAAAGCATCATATGTTGTACAGTTTAAGGTGTATCAGATGCAAAAGGTGTATCACTAGTTTTGAGTTTTGTATTTGTAAAAGCATCATGTGTTGTACAGTTTTAAGGTGTATCAATAATTTTGTGTTTTGTATTAGCAAAAGCATCATGTGTTGCACAGTTTTAAGGTGTATCAGATGCATAAGTTGTATCAATAATTTTGTGTTTTGTATCAATAAAAGCATCATGTTTTGTACAGTTTTAAGGTGTATCAGATTCATAAGGTGTATCAAATACAGTGTTTTGTATTAGTAAAAGCATCATGTCTTGTACAGTATTAAGGTGTATCAGATGCATAAGGTTTATCACTAATTTTGTGTTTTGTATCAGTAAAAACATCTTGTAATGTACAAATTTTACACTTTTTATTTGTCAGTACATAAGATGTATCATATACATCTGATATATCACTCTCCATTACAGCAAATGTTTGATATTAGACAAGTACAATTTTATATTTTGTTTTTTGTATAAACAGGGCATGAATTATGTTATTAAAAAAATACCAGCACATCCATTGAGGTTTGGAGCGACGTTCAATTTTGATTTTGTGAATAAAATCAAATTGTCCATAAAGAATGAAGGCGTTGAAATGTTCAAGAATACAATTTTTGGACCATATTTGGACATTCCAAAATGTAATTTCCAGGGTCAGATTACTAAGTGTTTGTTGTTGTTGGAGTTGCAATATGAAAACAAAGATGTATTGCATGTTCGTCATGCTAATGGGAATGTATTGCTGTTTAGTATGAAGGAATTTGCCATTGTAACTGGCTTTAGATGCAAAGGAAATGTTAAGGATTTTTCATATCCTAATTCCACTCCGAGCCGGTTATTACAAAAATATTTCCCTGATTATCATACAGGTATAACCAAAAGTCGATTGATACATCGTTTTGCAATGGGTAATTGGGACACCACACAGGAATCCGTGGAAATGGCAATATTATACTTCATCAATACTTTCATGTTATGCCATCTTGGTGAGACCTTCATACGTATAGAAGAATTTCTAATGGTCGAAGATGGTAGCTATGAACTGTATCCTTGGGGTCAGATTGCATTCAATAAGCTAATTACATCACTCAGGCAAGACTTCAACCAAAGCAAACAGATGTATCGCTTATTTGGTATGCCTTATGCACTCAACGTTTGGATTTACGAATGTGCCTCTAGTCTAAGTCCAGACTTTGCTGTTAAAGTAGCGAATGGTATTCCTAGGATATGTAATTGGACAGTGGTGGCTGAAAAGCCAAAATATGAGAAGTTCATGTCTAGCATTTTCTCCGAGGTAACATTAGTTTTAAATTCTCAAATAACAGTTTATCAATAATCTATATAGTTTCTGTTGTAAATAAATTTTTTTAATGATACATAATATTGTTATAACATTCAACCATTGTAATTGCAGAATGCTTGTTCAAACATTGTACCAATGCCAGATGAGGTGGAAGTCCTTGATTTACCTGATATTCAAGAGGCCAACAGAAATGAACTATCCACGCCACCAGTTGTTGCAAAAAAAGTGCAAACTAAAGATAAGTCAGGTTTTGAGGATTTCTCAACAAGCCCTCCTGACCATTTATTGAGAAGATCCTCACGTGTATCTGATACATCATCTCCACCACCACCCAAGAGGAGAAAGAATATTGATACATATAAAACAAAGGGTTCGAAACCTTCGTCAAAGCAGTTAAGGCTCCCATTAAATCAGTCATTCTCAATGCCAGCTGAAGAACCTACCCAGCCTGCTAATGTATCTTCTGTCTATGTCTCTTCACAAGTCCCAAAATATAAGTCTGTGTATCCCGATATTGAAGAACTGAAACAACATATGAAGGAATACGTAAGTAACAATATTAATTTTTTTAATGTTTATTCATAAATATACAACTGAATGTTAATTTTTTTTAATAGGTTGACAGTAAATTTGAGTATCTTGTGAATTTGATAAAGGCAAATCACATTGAGGTGATGAATTCTAAGAATAGGGAGGACGGCCAACAACCAAAGGTAATGTATTGTGTATGTCTATTTTCCTTGTGTGTTATAATTTCATAAGTCATTATGTTACAAACTGATTTAATGAAGGAGATGAGCGGCAAGTCTACACCGCACATGGTTGAAGTTTCCGATGAAGAAGGCAATGATGGACACCAAGCAACCTCTCCGATACAAATGGATTTTGTCAATAATTATCAAAACATTGGTGTTGTTGATTTTGATGTTGACCATCAGGTTTACTTTACTTTATTAATTGTGTATATAAAATTATATAATTTATCATTAACTTATTTTTCTTTAAAAATCATGTTCAAAAAATACAGACTGATGATACATTGAAGAATCATCAAGTAATGAAGGACGTTTCAGAACTTCAATCCCCAGATGCAAATAGTCATCATACTGCTGAAATATGTGAACACAGGAAGGTAATTTTATCAGAGTTACTTGATTATTAGTATTCATCCAATTTTCAGTGATACATGAAAATGTGCCAGTATGATACGTTTCAGTTTAATTAGATTATTAGGATACCTTACAGTTTTATTTGATTATTATGATACATTGCAGTTTACCTGGATTAATATGATACATATTTCAAGTTCCTGTGTATGATACTATACTTTTTTATATAGTGTGTACGTTATACAGTCCATTGCAAGATACATAGCTATGTGACTACTTAAATTTGTTTGTCTCCTATGTACAATTCCTTTGCTTGCTGTAATCTGCCCTTGATACATTAACAATCCTTTTTGTGTATAATTATTTGTTGTTTAAGGTATCATAAATTGATCAGTACATTTTTTATTCAGGATGCTCCATTAGCACAAACGCATCATCATTTATTTGAAGGAACAATGAACGAAGATGTTTCATATAATGTTCAACACAATACCAATCAGTCTGTGCCAGATACTGTTATATTTGATACATCGGTAATTTATGCTTCATGTATCGTTTCAATATCATATGTCTATCAAACTATTTTTAATTATCAGTTTAAATCATATAGGATTCTACACCATCTGGTTCAATATCTCCCAATACACGAGAAGCAATGAATACACTTATTGCTGATCTAGGAAGTTTGCCTACTCATGCAAATCAACAGGAGTTAACCGACAACAAAAGTTTGCTTTCGGACAGTCAATTACCAATTGATATTCCAATCACAGATATTGTTGTCCGAAGCGATATAAATACTCCTCATGCACGTATCCGGATGCCTTCAAGAAACTGCAAGTCCCCTTATTTAACTTTATTTGGGTCAAGTGAAAAAGGAAAAGCGGTCATGACTGATGTAATTCGTCCAAATTTTCCATTTGAAGGATGTGAGATCACAAACCAAGCCCCTTCATATCTGATTGATGAGTTTATTGAGTGGGTTACTACAGGTCTTCTTAAAGCTCATTCAAAAAAGTAAGTTTTATATTATATTACTGGATCTTTTCAATTTTCAAATTGCAACTATTCTTACACTTTTGAATAACATCTTTTTATTACACTTAATACTATAGGAAACCATCAGAGGATAAATACAAATCAAGAGCATCTTCATTGGGTTTTGAAATAATGGATTATGTCGTTGCATATCCGTCAAATAAGAATTGGTTTTATGCCATGTCTCAGCCTAAAAACTGCTGGACTGATCAGGTAATTTGACATGTAAATGCAAAATATATAGTTATACTTATGTATATGATACATTGAGTAAATATCTTATATATACTTATCAATAACATATATCACTTTCAGTGTCTAGTATTTTATTTTAATTAAATGTTTTTCAAATGTATAATTATGTTTATATTTTTATAGCACATCGATGTTATTTTTTACTACCTTCGTAAAAAAATCAAAACTTCGAAGCATGGATCAATACAGATACACAACAGTCAATTGTTTGTTCAGTGCACATATCAACAATACCCATGATAGGTATTATAACAATGAGGCTGATGATGATATTAGTACCCAGGAACACCTTGATCATGCAAGAGCTGTATCAGTACATGAGAGGTCAATAATCAACGTCATGAAAGGGTTTTCAATACCAGCTGGATTACCATGGCATCTGGTGGACGATGTTTATATTCCGATTAATTATGATGGAAATTTTCATTGGGTGTTAGCTGTTGTTGAATTGAATCAGCGGTTGATACGCGTGTATGACTCTTCTTTGGGCAGAAGAAAACGTACATATTCTGAGGAGATAAAAAAGTTGTCAAGATAAAAACTGGTCACTACTTGATGCATACAAGGACAAACAAACGGGTTTACTTTTATAGTCACATATTCCTTTCAACATTGAATACGTTGAAGGTATCATGCAACAAGAAGACGATAGCCTGTAAGTATTTAAATTCTGGTCAATAATATATGTGTAAGTTATTTTACAAATTTATATTATGTATTTTGTTGTAGGGACTGCGGGTTATACGTAGCTACATTTGCAGAGTTTTTGAGTGACCAACTTGTTATACCACCTGATACTGATGGCCTTCTTGGAAAATATCTATGCAATAGATATGCAGCATTGTTATGGAGATACGGCAGCGACAAGGTCAAGGGTGGATACATAAGTGAGAATGACGATCCACCAAAGCCTAAGGGTCAATTCACAACACCAACTGAAGATGATCTCGTTAACATAGATTAGTAATTAGTAGGGACAGCATGAACAAGTTTTTATGTTGTTTTGTGTTGAAGACAATTATCTTTTGTGTTTATCTAAAAGCTTATTTGTATTACAATATTTTGTTAGTTATTAACATTATGTGTTTTCAAGGTATTGTTTTAGACACAGTAGTTGCTTTATAACGTTAAGCTACACAATTATTATTGTTTGAGTTTAAGTATTTTTGAAAGTTAATTTACAAAATGACGTATGATACTTAAGTTATAATGTGTATGATACATTGTTGTTTGAGTTTAAGTTTTTTTGAACGTTCACTTACAAAATGATGTTTATGATACATAAGTTCTAATGTATACATATACAAATTGCAGTTATATATTAGCCACTTGAATTATATGAATGTATATGATACATCATATACGTAAACAAACTAATCACAAATTACTAATACATTGAAACGCACCACTGTTGAATATAATATATCAAAATTATAACTCATAAGGCAGTATACACGAAACATATAGTAAACACTTGAAAAAGTCAAGTCTTGGGACACTTGAATTTACTTAAATTGACATTATGGTATTGAATCAATGTTTTATTCATTTACACAATAAATATTGTTGTGTAACCAACAAAGGCATATATTTGAACATCAAATTAAGTTGTGTAACCAATACACTTTATTTAGTCCAAATTCTAATGAAAAAAATAGATACAAGTACCATGAACACGAATGTCCTACTTTAAAATATTATTTCAATTCTCTTTCGGGAAGAAAGTACAAGTTCTCCTGTTATGTCCTTCTTGTCCACATTGCCCACAACAATTATTGTTCACTGATATTTTCTCATCCGCATTTTTCTTTCATCGCTTTCTTGGTCGTCCAGCTAACCTTCTATACCTAGGTGGCCGGACAATTTCATCTAAAACATAGTCTGGAACGTTCCAATCCTCCTTATCTGGCATTGGAACCATTGCAACCTCGTATGTTTTTTCTAATGCATCAGGCTTGTAGTAATCAGAGCAATATGGGTGCAAATTTGTAACATTCTTGTGCTTCAAAACTGCAATTGCGTGTGCGCAAGGTATCTCATCATGTTGAAACCTTCCACATGTGCAAGTTTTCCTCTCAAGGCATACAATGTATCTTCTTCCGGCTTCATGAACTGAGAAAATATATTCAGATGATGGAACAACCTAAGAATATAAGAAGTTAGTGATACATTACGTATTATGTAATTTATATACATTTCCAAAACAACATTTATCATTGAAAATCAGTTTGTTTCTGGTACATAAAACAGAAATTTAGAGAAATTGATAAATACCTTCATCTTTGAACTTTTAGATGGGTTTACAATCAATATCTCCTCAAATCTTCGGCCCAATGTGTCCTTTGTATATGACGATATTTCTCTATTTTTATAGTTCCAACTACCAAATAGAAGTCTAGCTTCCTCCAAGAAGTCTATTATAGTTAATCTACGTGCATCGACAATGCATCCATTTATACACTCAGCGATGTTCGAAGTCATCATTCTACCGATGTTTACGATTGAATGAACTCTTGACCACTTCTCATAACCAGCATCTTCAAAGTAATCCTTCACCCTATGATCAACTTTCACCACCTTAGCCATTAATTTATCAAAATCTTCCTTTCTGTATGCTTTTGCCATTGAGTAAAATATATCACTTAGTGTGTTTTTACTCCTTTTGAAGCTTGAACATACATTCTTCCAAAGATGCCATATGCATGCACAATGAGGTACGTTTGGGTACACAATGCTTACACTCTTCATGATACTTTCATTTCTATCTGATACAATACACATGTTTTCACGCTCTTCAAATGCATTTTTGAACTGTTCGAAGAACCATGTCCACGAACAGTCATTTTCAGTGTCTACAACACCATATGCCAATGGCAATATGCAACCTAATTACAAAGAAGCACACATTTAACTTCATGATACACAATGTTTACACTAAGATACATTAATATAAATATAAAACAAGTTTTACATTTCATCAGTATTACAACAGTCATACCTGCACCATCGAGTGTGCTCGCTGATACAAAAGTACCCTTGTAAGCCCCGCCAAGATGTGCAGCGTCCACTACAACTACAGGCCTGCAGTAGTCGAACCCTCTTATCAACGGTCTTAGGGCTATGAAAAGATACATGAATTTATTATCTTCCGTCTTTTGCATCCTTATATATGAATTTGGATACACTTTATTTAGTATCCATATGTATCTCGGCATCTGCTTATATCCTTCTGATGGCTTACCCTTGAGCATTTCTAGTGCACGTTCCCTAGCACGCCATGCCTGTTGGTATGATATCTCAACCCCATATAATTCTCTAATATCTTCAATTACATCTCGAGGGGTATGGATTCGTTTATGATTTACCAATTTAGGTGTAGTCACACCACTAATAAATCCAATTGTTGCTTGTACTTTTGTTAGTATCCTATCCCGCATCGGACATGTATGTTCACTATTGAAATATCTCACTTTGAATACATCAGATTTTTTTCTGCAAGAAGACTTTAAAGTCCATCCACATTGATCGCTGAAGCAAACCAACACATAGCTGTCCAAATTTTTTTATTGGATTAATTCATATAAGAAAAGCAACGTTATACTTATCACAATGAAATATATACTACTTATACTTATGTATCAGACACAATATAAATAGAACTGTACTAGAGAAAAACAATCAAATTATAGAGAAAGCAATCCCATACCTTTTCTTATCCGATCTTTTCACTCGAAAATTGAAGTTTTTTTTTTTTATATATTTAGCCATTACAGCAATCAGTGTTCCTTTATCCTTATACAACTGCCCCGTCTTCACATCAGTACTATTGGAATCAGTTATGTAATTCGTAGCATTTAATTCTGGAATACAATCAATGTCACAAATTCTCGACTCGACCAGATCAAGAGCTTCAGTATCTCTTTCGGTACCTTCCACGCATACGACTTCCCCGGATGAACAATCAAAATTACATATTTCCCCAACAATTTTATCAGTTGTATCTATACAAAGCGGATACATGCCGATTCCAGGCGCATTCTTTTTTACTTCCAAATAAAGTTTCACACCCATGTCGTTCTTGATTTTCAGTGGACATGAGCTTCCCTCAACAATGTATCGGATTTCAATATCTTTATTAACAGTGTCGATCTCAAGCTCTGATAAATTTAACGCTTTCAGATTCACAAATGAAATGGAATGTCCAACAACAATTCCATCAACCTTGTAACCTTCATAATTAACATTGCTTGCCCAAATTCCAGAATGCCGTAGTAGAATTGATATATTCATTTTCTAACCTGTTTTTTTTTATTTCTTAGAATGCAGATCAACTTTATCAGGATTAATTTCGATTTATGAAGCTACTCTAATTTCAAATTTGACTTTATCAATCAGTTACGCAAGCTGTCGAGCGTAAATTACGTGATTGCAGTTACTAATAACAAAACTCACGGGATCTGTTCCTAAATTACCGCAACAACTGCCAATTAAGATGTATCAAAAGTAATGTATCCCGTGCTTCTCAAGATGTATCCCGCAAACTTCATTTTTAAGGGATTTTTGATAAATACAATTCTAAAAGGGATAAAACGTTATTTTGTATTTATAATATGTGGTTCCTATAATTTATACTAAAAAAAATGATACTAATATAGTATATCACTAAAACTTGAAAACTATATTACAACTAAATTGTTTTTCAATGAAGTAAAGACTTGAAGAATCTTGATAAACTCTATATCAATATGTGCTTTCAAACCATCAATCTCTTTCTTCAAGTTAATATTAGTAAGCGATTCCTCACTACGAACATCATGGTTTGTTTTTTGTGTGCAAAAAAACTTATTACTCAAATGCTCGCTTTGGTCATCATCATTGCTACTTCTAAAAATAAAAAACTAGCCAAATCAAGTAAACCTTTTTCATTCTCAGTTGGTACAATGTTTTCACCTTATCAGCTGCTAAGCCAAATATGCGCAAACAAACAAAATCATGCGGCAATTGTCTGTGCATTTCCAATTAAAAAGTTTAGGCACTTCAGATCGGGTATGTTCAACAAATAGACCATTCAAAACAGGGCAACACTCATAGTTACAAATTTGCAAAGCTAAAGAAAATCCACCAAGTCTATAATATTCAGGCTTCTCTTATACTTTTTGGGAACAAACTTCAAGAGTAATATTGAATATATCATATCCCTAAGCATATATGAGTTGTAGTCCCCACTCTCAACCAAGTTGAAGTATGACATATAAACTATTTTACTCTTTGTTGACGATAAAAACGTGTTCACAAAAAACCAAATTGTCAGCTTCACTGCATCAACATCGAACTTGAATTGGCCGGCACGAATCAAAGAACCAAGATCATACCATGTCACCGTTGAAGATCCAAAATAATGTTTCACCAACCAATTCTCGCCTGTGTGAATCTTGATTGATGTAATACCACTATACATCAACCTAATAGCAAGAAAAAAATTCTACAATTCCAAAATAGAGTTGTACCTCATTAACCTTAATGTATAAAAAATTTGGAATCATGGTGCTGGACTTTTCGCATCATACGCGCCCATGAAGCACAATATGAGGTAGATCTAAAAACTTGTAAAAACATGTTTTTCTAAACATAGCAAGTTGTTAGTTTGTTAAAGCTAAATTATATTCCCAACAACATTAGGATTCAACTATGATCGATCTTCGGTATATGATCAACATCTATTTGAACTAAAAATTCAACTTCCTTCAAGTGAGAATACTGATCAATATCGTCAGATCCACCAATATTTTTTATTTCTGTTTTTGAAAAACGACTCTTCAAATCAATCCTGATGTGTTCGCCTACAACATCTGCATGCTTGATTTCTTCACTTAAATCGACATTGTCTAATATGTTTGCATCCAAATAGAAAGAAAAATCTGGCACAGACATACTCGATACCCTTAACTATTGATCACCACACTAAAAACATATTGATCTCGACTTACAATGATAGATCGTAAAACTGTAGTAGTATACTCTTGTTTGATATTTCACTTAATTTTTTCTTTTATTTACAATAAACAATTTTTCCAAAGTTCAACAAACAAAGTTTCAATTCGTGGGATAATCACATGTAAGTGGATGTTGAAAATGTTTTAAACTTTCTCGAAATGAAAATAAAAATTTCGTACTTTCTTTGAAATTTCAACAATATTTTTCCGATACAAGTCATTTTGGATTTAGTTTAAAATTTTCTTCATTTCTATTTTTTTAAATAAGTGGCTACTCCTTTAAATGAGTTTTTGAAATCAGTATCATTTTCAAAAATGTATTTTCATTTACAAAAAATGGACCACTTCAGCGTGATAGGGGGTATGATTGAGCAGTTAAAGTAGTGTAAGTCGCTTTAAATATAGAAAACCCTCAAAAAATTTCCATAATACCCAATAGCAATTGAAACTCAATTTTGACCCTACACGATGTGAGTTAATTTTTGAGCTTTCTTAATTTTAAATGATTTGAAATAATTGATTTTATAAAAATTCAAAACATTTTCAAGTTTTTAAATAATGTTAATCAATTTTTTTAGAATATGTTAAAAAATTAATGTGTTTGATATAGTTACGTATGTAATTAGTATATTTTATCGACATTTGAAAATCATCTTAAACGACTTTTTACTTTTTTAACCAGTTTAGTTTAAATTATAGTTATAATTTTAAGTTATTTAGTTTGTAATTAAATTAAGGGAAAGGGGTCAAAAAGACCCCTCAATTTTGGTTTGTTGTTTGACTTTGCCCTAACCATTAAAATAAAGTTAAATTTACCCCTTCCGTTACTAATTTCACCAAAATTACCCCTCATTAGACGGAATTCGCAAAATCCACTTACCATTTTTTTTATTAAAAAAATCTTATTCACTAATTTTAACCCAATAATCCAACTCCTCTAGGATAATCCAGTACAAATTAACCCTATACCCATTCTTCTCCTAAATTTATCAATTAATTTCTTTGATTTTCTATGCGATCTTGCTCAACAAATCAAATTTTCGCCAACGAATGACAAGATTTTTGGATTTTAGGTTATTTTTTTACGACATCTCTCTTTCATTCTTTCTGCATTTCTCCTTCGTTCTACCATTGTTCTTCTACCATCTCTCTTCCGTTCATCTATGATTTTTCTTCTCTGAATATCACATAATGGTTAGTCGTCCCAAAGAAAATATTGGTTTGGTGGTCAAAACATTGATTTCAAAAACTACTTATTTTTTTTTCAATTATTTCCTCATTCGAAAGTAAGTATATGGACTGATACTGATTTATTTCTATTATTGATCTGATTTGGTATTTCGTCGTATGAACTTATTTCGTATTTTTTAGTATGAACTAACTTCAAGTATTGTTATAGCAGTTTTCTTCATGTTAGTATTGAGAATGGAAAGATCAAGTTTTTTCTGAAGTAACATACGTACGTAACTTAGGGTGTTGAAAGATGTCAAGATGGAAATAGATAATTAGAAGAATGAAGTTAGAAGAATGAAGTGGAGAATTTGAAGATTGAAATGGAGAACTTAAAGATTTTTGTAGAACATTTTGTGACATTTTCTGAGAAGAAAAATTAGATATAAACGAAAGAGTGATGTTGGAAGAATAATGGGTAGAAAGAAAGAGAGACACAGGAAGATAAAAAAAGAGATCCGTATAAAAACAACTTTAAATCTCCAAATCTTACCTTTCATTAGCGAAAATTCAATTTGTTGAGCAAGATCGCCGTAGAAAATCAGAGGAGAAGTTAATGGGTAAATTCTGAGGGAAAATAGAAATGTGTAATATGATTAATTGGGTTAATTGGTAATGAGTTATCCGTGTCGATTTGTTGGGTTAAAAATAGAGAATATGGTTCTTTTAAAAAAATTCGTATAATTGGGTTTATTTTGAAGATTCCGTCTAATGAGGGGTAATTTTGGTGAAATTAGTAAGGAGAGGGGTAAATATAACTTCATTTTAACGGGAAGGGTAAAGTCAAACAATAAACCAAAGTTGATGGGTATTTTTGATTCTTTTTCTTAAATTAATTATTATATATTTGAATTAGTTAATTTATTTAGTTAAGGTTAAGAAAACTCATTAGTTAATCAATTGTCACGCCCCAAGTCTACACCCAGAGTTGTTCTTGCACTCAAGAATTATTGCTGGCCCCAAATGAACCCTTGACATGTCTTACTTACTCAGACTTAAAACATAAATACAAAGATTTAATGCATCTCTACTCGATTGCTTAATACAATACTTCATTACGTTTAAAAGTCAAACATTCAACTTGGCCAAAATGACAACTCAAAGTCTTAACATATGAAATAATAATGTAAAAATAACTGACTGCTAACTGTCTATGAAGCGTCTAAAAATAAAGAGTGATGTCGAGATAGGACCCCGATCATCATCCGAACAACTGAAAAGCTAAACAATTATGAAAAGGACCCTCCGAAAAGCAACGAAACTTACCAACTGACTCTGAGTGCTCAATCGGATCACCGAGGCATTGGATGATGATCCTGGTTACCTGCGTTTGCATCATAAGACGATGCATGACAACTGATATCAGTACATTGAATGTACGAGTATATGAGTTGAAATCTAAACATAATATAGGCTCGAAAAGAATCTGAAAGAAACACTTACCTTGAATTTTAATTGACTCATGAATAACTCAAATCAATATAAAGACACATGTAATATATAGAATGTTTTTAAATCAATAAATAACAACTTAGTTCATTAAAGAAAATATGATAACAAACTCAACTTTACTCATATAATAAAATAATATAGTTTTTGTGGGAAATTCTCTAACCAACAACCACCACTATAGGTCTAAGTGGTGATACAACGTATTGCCCACGCTGCCAGAACTGTCCTATACTTTATCGTTATATAGATTGTTTTAACTAAGTGGATTCACTAGTCTATGCTAAAAAGCATTTAAGATTCATCTAAAAAATATGATTATTTACTACCTACGATGGGTATATGATTTACGAAGACTTGAGTTAATATGAACTCGTATTTTCATATCGGTGCTCAATACTACTCCCAAAATATACTTAGCTCATATGTTTTTAAAATAAATTTCTTTCTTTGATTTGAGATAATTACTCAAAACTTATCTTAAAAACTCTCTTGGAAGCAATGTTTCTTTTCTTGTTCAAATGTGAAAACATTTTAAAACTCTTTGGGAATACATAGTCCCCATATACTTATTTGAAGGAATGAACTTCAATCTTTATTCTTTACTCAACTTGAATTTTAAGTCTTAAAAAAAGTTAAAATGTTTGTGAAAGACTTTTGAAAACTTTTAAAACAATTTTGCTTAGTAAAAATTGAATTGGGTTGGGTCTTGCCCCGTTATATAATTGGTTACTTAACCCATTTTGACCCAAGCAAATTTAGATTGGATCGAGTCTTGACCCGATTATTATCTTAATCCATTATGACTCGTCCAAATTTAGCTCAAACCCCCCCAATTATCAACCCCATCTTTTTGTAACTTGATTTCTATAACCAGTCATATATATTTGGAGCTGAAAAATATCATTCAAAACTTTAAATAGCATCATATAAAATGGGAGAAGTTGTTCACAAGATAAAATTACTTTCTTCGAACACATCTAAATTTTTGACTGGTGAATTAATGATTTAATGAACATGAACTACTCATCAAATTAACCTGGTATATGTAACTTTGCTTTTTTGTTTCCCATCTAAATATTTGACTGGTGAATTAACGATTTAATGAACATGAACTACTCATCAAATTAAACTGGTATATATAACTTTGTTTTTTTGTTTCCACCCGGTGTTCGAGAAGTCCCACATTAGAGGTAAAACACTTTCTAATAAAAACGACCGTATTCGAAGGGGCTCGAACCCGAGATCTCTTAATTAAGGATGAAAAAATACTTATCACTCCACCACAACCCTTGTTGGTCTAGTATATATACAACTCATCTTATCATATCATATATAATTTTTAGTGGGAAACTCCTAACCTCAAAGTTGGATTACCATTTTGCCCTTATCTTATCACTAAAATAAATTAAATATTAATATCTATTTAGTTAATTAAATATTATGTAATAGTTATATTTAAATCGGAAAAGGATCAAAATTGCCCCTAAACTATGAGATATATACCACATATACCTTCCGTTTCATTTTAGGATCAAAATTGCCCCTGCCGTTATTTTAGGAGACCACAATTATCCTTAAGACTTAACAGAAGTGATTTGGCAAGTCACGTGGCACTAATTCTGCCACATATGCTTGCCAACTAAGATATCCACTACAAATTTTGAGCCAATTAATAATTCAACCCTAACTCATTTTTGCAAGGTAAACATCTTTTCTTTCTATGTTCCATCTACTCACACTTTCTGCTTATTGAATATCTCTTCTTCAATTCAATCACCGGCGAACAATTCTCATCAAATCTACACTTTATTTCACTTAACGACTCCTTCAGCATCTCCACGGGAAAATTAAGTATTGAAGCAAATACAAAAATTTTCTTACAAATATATCATAATTGTAAATGGTAAAAGAAAAGAGGCAACAACATAACCACAATTTAACAGAATAACCAACCTCTTCTTTAAGGCTTTCTTGTTTCCTCCTTTATATTGTTTATACTGTTTATTCATATCACTTTTCTCATTATTGGAATGGATCTCAACAAGGCTTCTTAAATAAACATAACTATTGAAATGTAGAAAGTCTCGTAACACCCCAATTTCAATATCAATAATAATTATAAAGTCCTCATTAATACTATTCCAACGGAATCGCTTATTATCTTGTTCCACAAGAATTTCCTTTCTAACATTTGAAAATTCAAGTGGGACCATAGTATGGCCAATTTGTTTATCTGCTTCTTCCAGTGATGCAACCATAGTCCACGAGTCCTTAACTCCATATTCAATGAGCAAAAAGTGTGCGAGTAGAAGAAACAGAGAAAGAATAGATGTTTTTTTCCTAATTTTAGTGGGTTGGGTCTAGCAAAAATGGGATAGGATTGAATTATTAGTTGGGTAAATTTTTTTAGTGGATATCCTAGTTGGCAAGCATATGTGGCGAATTTGTGTCATGTAGCTTGCCAAATCACTTATGTTAAGTCTTAAGGGTAACTGTGGTCTCTAAGGATACAGTTGGAGCATTTTTTATTCTAAAATGTAATGGAGGGTATAAGTGATCTATATCTCATAGTTCAGGGGCAATTTTGATCCTTTTTCGTATTTAAATTCATGCATCAAACAAGATTTTAATGCATCATATATTCATGTGCTAATTAAATGTGGGTAATGAAGAGTCTAACAACCTTTCAATTTTAATTTGTATGATAAGTGGGGATAATGAATAGTCTATCAAACACAAGCACACCACATTATTTATATTCCTTCTTTTATTCAAGTTTGTGATCATCTTGCATTGAGTTTTTGGCCAAAATCATCCTTAAACTATACCTCAAAATTAAACTACATCCTTAAAGCATCGTTCTTAGCGGAAAACATCTTTCAAATATAAGTGAGCAGTTTTCATTCTTCTACTTGAATTTATTAGAAAACTAAAAAATCCAACAAAAATCAAGTCACTCATTCGTAATTATTATTTTTAGATATGCCAAAAATACTAATCGTGAACTTTTTTTGTAATTGAATTTAGCATTATGCAAAATCTTTTAATTTGACAGTTTTTTTTATGTAATTTGATATTAAAAATATTATTAGTTGAATTTTTTTCTTATTAATTGAATATGTTTCTTCTCAACTGAATATTCTAGAAGCATCGTTTGTTGGAGACTTCCGCTTCTAATAATGTAGAATGAAATTCAAATGCCAGACATAAACGATATTTTGATCACTTCAATATCATATTAACAAAACAAATTATTGCTCTAAATACAGTTTGGTTATGAAAAAGGCAAAGATAATTAAGCTCCAACTTCTTTCCGTTACTAAATGAGAAAAAGAGCAGATCATGTATCCTCAAACCTTCCAAACATTTTTTGTTTCGGTAAGCAATAGTGTCTAAGATTTTTAATATATTTTTTTCAGGAACTTCTTATAGTAGATAATGAAATTATGCAAGAAAACTTTGTTAATGGGCATGTGAACAACTCATCTTTTTGTAGAATCCCTTAATTTTTTGATGATATCTAATATAAGGATGAAAACTGTTCACTTTTAAATATTTGAAGGATGTTTTCTGCTAAGAATGATATTTTAAAGATGTAGTTTAATTTTGGTGTATAGTTTAAGGATGTTTTTGGTCAAAAACTCTGTTGCATTCTACAGTAGGTTAGTCTGCATGATCAGATGTAAAATTTTCATTACCAATTTGTAATTATAAGAATTCTTATTAGTGTTGACACCCAATTTTGGCCTAACATTTAAAAAATTCGTAATTTTGAAGTTTTATTTATTTAATAGCTTAAATAATTTTTTATATAATTTTAAATAAGTTTATCGATAACTATCTTTATTTATCAAAATTTAGGATTTTTGTTAGTTAATTTTTAAATTGCATTTCACATGTCATTAGTTACGTTCATTATGTTATTTTAAAATTTTATTTTATTTGTTATATTTGTTAATATTTATGTTGAATTTAGCACAGTCGAAAATTTAGTCAAATACGAAAATTTAGGGATTCTATTTAGATAATTTTGGGTTACAATGCTAAGCCCATCATTTGAGCCCATTTTGTGTTTTCTTATTTAAGTTATTAACTAGGTCAAAATAGGGGGTGGGGAATAAATTTTAGAATTTGGGGGTTCAATTTTCAGAATTATTTTGCTTTATCTTATTTTATTTTTTATTTTTTATTTTTTATTGTTCATTGCCTTTCCGGCGACTTTCCGGCCAGTCACCACCCAACCCCCACTGGTCATCCCTCTCTTCTCTCCTCACTTCACTGTCGCCGGAAAACCAATCAAAGAAACGAGTCCACTACCCAATGACCCCCATTTACCCTTCCTTCTCTCTTTCCATCTCCGACCAGCAACCATGGCAACCTAAAAAATCCATTTTACTTTTTGGCTCTAGCAACAACAACACCCAAAACCAGACCCAAACGACCCCCTTACTCTCCACTTTTTCGACCCCAAACAGCCTTGTCAAAGCCATCGGATCTCAACCGCGAAACCAAGCCATCGTGAAATTCCGGTAACACACTGCCACTCAAATTAACTCCAAGCTCCGGTGAGGTCAGAGCTCAAACAACCTCCAGCGAGTGGGAGCAACACCGTCATGAGCTCGCAAGTTTCGGGCGAAAAGCCAACAATGCTCTCTCCCTTCTGCCATTTCCGACCAACTCCTTCTCGGAGCAAAGCCAACTTCACAAATAGGTAATCTTTTCTATTCTATTTCTTGTTGTTGCTATTTTACTTTGTTATTCGTTCTGCATTTTAGAGCTGACCGAAAGGGCTCAAACTCCAATTATCATTATTTCCATTTGTATATTCCTTCCCGTGTTCTCTTTGTTACTGTCGGTGAAAGTCTTTCCTTTTTAATATTTATTATTTTAATGTGTATCCATAGTGTTTTAAATCTGGTTGGCTGCATTTATTATGTTTAACTTTATTATTAACTTTAGGCTATTTTATTTGCTATGTTATTAACGTTTTAACTGTCAAATATTAGTATAAAATATTGTTTGATGTTTGTGTTTTTATTTTCAGCTTTATATTGTTAGGCATGTGATTTTTATTTTATTTTATTTTGTTAAATATATTGGGTACAACCTATAAGGTCCCATTAATTATACAAATCTTACCTGTAAACATTTGGTTTCGGTAAATATAATTTTGTTCTTATTCATTTATTATCAAGTTTGAAATTGTTCATTTGTCTGTGTATTTTTATTGCCAGTTCTCCAACAAATCACTGCTACATTTCTGTATTTATGATTCTGTAAATATACATTGGGTCTTGTGATATGTGTTATTGCTTTTTTTATTTGTTTTAATTAATTGTCTTATGAATATGGGTTATCACTTTTATTTGAATTAAGTTGGTTATACATTTAGGATAATATATGTCACCATTTTATTTGGTTCTCTACATTTGCTAATGATTTTTATTTGATATTTATTACTTTCTTTTTTTTTAGTTTTTGCTACGATTGCCACGAAATTTAGTGGGTTTTGTTTGGATATGTTCATTCTCTGTTTAATGTTTTAATAATGGGCAAATGTGTTAGGTTGCTACTGTTTTTATTATCATTTTAAATATTTTGTTAATTTTATACATTTCATTGATTTTTATGTTGATAATTGTTAATTTGTGTGTTGTTATTATATTATATCTCTTAATAGTATTATTATTATTGTTATCATTTGTTAAAAATGGCCAATGAAAGATCTCTCCGTCGGGTTTAGAGGCCTCCACATTTTAAAAGACGGAAATTTAGTTAAGTTTATATTATATACTTCTTAAATTGGCCAATGAAAAAACTCTCCGTCGGTTTTGGAGGCCTGCTCAATATTAAAAGACGGAAATTTTTAGTTTAAGTTCATATAAATTGTTTGTTAAAATTGTTAAAATGGCCGATGAAGAAATTACCGTCGATTTCCAAGGCCTCTCATGTTAATAAGATGGATTTTTGATTTTTAAGCTATTATTTGATTTATTCATTTTTATTTATATTTATTTATTACTAACACTTTTACTAAGTGTCTTTACAGGTACAAAGAGTTGCTTCCATTGAAGCTATTCGAAGAGCTCAAATTATATTTTTATTCATTATTATGTAAATATCGACGTTAGGCAAACCTTAGGCCGTTTCTTATGTTATTATTTTATTTTATTACTTGTGTACATTGCATATTTATATTACCTGTACATTATTTTATTTTCCTCCTCAATTTGAAAAAAAATGAACTCAGTCGGGAACCACATTTGTGGATTCTGAAGGATGCCTAATCCCTTCCCTTCGGAATAACTTGAACCCCTTACCTAGAATCAAATTGGTTTCGTAGATCACATAATGGTTTTCCTAGTTTTTTTCCTAAAATTAGGTGGCGACTCTTTTTTTAAAAAACTCGTTCATTTTTAAAACTCTTTTAAAATTGAATCAATTCATTATTTTCGAGTTGCCGCGACGTTTCGCCCTATTTGAATAGAGTGGGGATGTAAACAATTAGTATTCTTTAAAATTCCATACATATTCATCTCCTTTTTATCGAGAAATATGTAAATTATCATAGTTACAAAATGAATATTCTCTAATATGAAGTTGTAAGTGAATTTATTATTTTTCATGTGTCCATCTTTGAGTTGTTAAATATAACTTCGTGATTGATTATTGTATTTTGTATTCTTCCTTTTTTCTATCTTCATGATATAAATATAATAAAGCTAATTACAATGTATATTTATTATTAATTGTTTTGAGGGTAAGCATGTTAAATCTCATTGAATAATAATTATGTTTTCTTCATTGTTTGATAATCATTTATCATTTTAAAACAACATATTTTTACTTTTTCCTTTTTATATGTAGGGTGCGTTTGGTATGACGGAAAATGTTTTCCATGAAGAAAGTTTTCATAGAAAATATTTTCCTGGAAAACAAGTAGATTTTGAACTTGTTTTCTCATGTTTGGTTGGTGAGTAGAAAATATTTTCCGAAAATGATTTTTAGTGTTTGATTTATGAATGAAAAAATGTTTTTGAGAGACATCTTTTATTTTTACTAGAGTAGAAAATAATTTATGAAATTAAAAATATTTTTTAAAAAATACTTTTTTTTTTGGAGGGGGGGGAGGGGTAGGAGGAGCGGGGTAGGAGTGAAAAAATAAAAATTTGAAGTTGATAATATTTTTAAAAAACAAAATTAATTTTTTTGGGGGTTGGGGTTGGGGGCTGGTAGGGGGCGGGGGCATAGGAGTTTAAAAATAAAAATTCGAAGTTGAAATATTTTTAAAAAGGAAAATTATTTTTTTTAGGAGGGGGTGGTTTGGGGGGGGGGGTCAAGGATCGGGTGAAAAAATAAAATTTTGAAATTAAAAATATTTTTTTTAAATTGATTTTTTTTCCCAAAAAGAAATGTAATTTGAAATTGGATGAGAGTTTTGGAAAATTGTTTCCTTAATTTTTGAAGGGAAATCATTTTTTTTAATTTTGAGGAAAATGAGTTGATTTGGAAAACATTTTCCAAAATTTTTGTCCTAAACAAACATCAGAAAATTGGAAAATATTTTTCTTCATACCAAACACACTCATAATCTCAAATGTTTAGAAAATTCATGTACTTAACTGTTATAGAGAGGTACGAAAATTAGTGTAAAAGTAAAAATAAAATGAAAATAGTGTTAAGTAAAATAATGACTAAATGTTATATTGAATTTTATTGTATTGGAATTCATATTTAATTTATATAGTCATATAGTTAAAAAAATATAGTGTATTTTTATTCTTAACATATTCATGCTTTCTTTTATATTTATCTTTTTTTATTATTATATGATTATAGTTTTTTACATGTATGATATATTTTATCTACAACTAGTTGACTTCTAATAAAATATAATTCAATTAGTATGAGAATATTTATATCTATATATTTTAATGTAATGTCTTTTTATCATGAATTCATCATGTCTTTGTTTACTTCTTTTTTTTCCGCTTGAAGTAATTTTTTTTATAAATTTGATGGTACACTGGGACATATTTCTATTATATAGAAGCATCAAGAGGAGGACGACCAATGGCATTTTAGTAATTTTAACATCACTTAAGGGTAAAATAATAATTGTATAATTAGTGATCAAAATGAAAATCTAGAAGAATCCATACATGTCTTAACTTTTGTCATGGGTCCATAAGAATATTATTGTAATTTTCTTTAAATGAAGAGTTTCTATTACTTAACTTGTTCAAATAATAATAAATGCTAAACTTGTTTTGAAATAAAATGTGTTTGAGTAGTTAATATTTTGTTCCTAGAAATACTTTAAAGGAATATTGCGTAAACATATTTTTAATAATATGTTACATAATATGACTACTAAATTCGTATTTTGATTATTAAAATAATCTTTAAAATGACGTATCAGTAGTTTTTAATTAATTTTAAGAAAATATTAAATTTCGTGACTAAAAGAATGAACAATGTTTGACTCTTAAGAAATCAATAATTTGATAATATATTCATCGAAAGATTAAGAAAATATAGAATTTTCATTTTTATATATTTTTTTCAAAATCAAAATATGATAAACTATTTAACAAAGAAAATTTGACAAGGAGAACGTTTAACATTCAAATTCTAATAAACATTAAATTTCAAACTAAAGAAAATGAATAGTTAAAAAATAAAGAAGAACAACAAAAGAAAATGTCAATAGAAAAAGACTTTGTTTAGAAATATAGAGAAAGTAAAAAAAACTAAAAAATAAATTAATTGGAAAAAAATAACTTGAAAAAAAAGTATATTTTTCAACATATATGTTGGTTCACATTCATATATTCTAATTGGTCATATATGTTGGTTCACATTCATATATTCTTCAACATCATATTTTCTATAGACCAATAGCTTGTTCTTTTCCCATAACTTTTTTGCTACCTTCGCACTCAACTTTTCCATACTGCATAATGCAACCCAAAACAAAACATAATCGAATTGTAAAATATTACATGAATAATATTACCTGGTTTACCAGAAAAAATCTATTTTTCAAAAAGTAACATAAATTAGTTCTTTTAAAAAAAATATAAAATTCAGCAATTAAGTTCCAATAATCGCATTGCTAGTGTACATTTCACAAAAAGTTGGAACGGAGGGAGTAGTTATAAGAATTCATCCAAAAGAAAAAAATTTAGTTGATTCTTTATATTTTAATTGTGTCACATAAATTGAGACAGAGAGAGTAGACGTAAGAATTTACCTGAAGTTGACTTGCTTTGATTCCTTTTTCCCAGTAGATAATATTGTGAAAGTGATGAAGACACCACGTTTGTACACCCATTCCACTTCCAAATCATCGTCAACGTAGTTTTGTTTTTAGTTTCTCTGTTTTAAAAAAAGGATCTATTTTTCTTTTTAGTATCTTTTTAGTATGTTTTATAAAAAAAATGATCTTTTTTTTATTTTTTTATATTTGATTTAACTTTAATTTAAGATCACAAGATTGAAAAATTTTCTTTATTTTTCTAAATTCCGTGTCAAATCAAACTAGGTCATGAATCGAATCAAAATATATTATGAACTTAACTTATTGGAAAATACAGTTGGAGAAACCAGTCTATCAACTTTTCCAGCCTCCATACACTGATTGTTAGTAGCAAAATAATGACTCTGTGACATTGTCTGAATCTGCAATAACCCAAAACAAGCTAATTAGGGCATTGTATTTTATGATCCCTACAATAACAATTTACAGTACTCCCACGATATTTTAAAGTTAAACAGTTACTTAATATAGAAATATGTCATTTTTTTTTTGACTGATTAAAAAGAAAATTAAGTCATTTATTTTAACTGACTAAAAAGGAAATTAAGTCATAACTGAGAGAAAGTAATAGTATATATACCTAACAAAAATTATACCTATTTACACTAATTTTCTAGCGACTAGTAGAATTATGATTTAAGAAAACCAGATAATGGGAAATGTACCTGAGTTCTTAGCTTAGAAACTTCTTCAGGGAGGAACTTATTTGATTCAGACAATTTTTCTTGCATAATTAGCGCGTTTGGGGAAGCTGATGAACCGTGTGAATTTCTTGAGTGTCCTCTTCCTCTTTTGAGGAATTCAGGACAAGGAACTTGTCCCCATCTTGGAAAATCATCCAACAAAGATTCAATGGGATCTAAGCATTGATTGTTCTCACTAGAATACTTTCTTGTTGACATCATTCGACTTGATATACTATTTGACTCTTCTGAGTTATCAATAGCTTGTCTGGGGCTATGCTTTTCCTTCTTGGATGCTCTACGAGCAACCCTTTGAAGTTGGCAGAAACATGGATCACATACTCGAAAAGCTTTGGTTTTGTTTGAGCTTAGAGATACATTTGTGGTTTTCTTTCTGCAGCATGCATGGCAAAACAAATGACCACAATTGTAACAATGATGTTTCTTTCTTGTAATCCGAAAAGTTGTGCCACATCCCCTGCAAACTGATTGATCAGTACTTGATATGGACTTATGCAAACATATAGCTGCTGTTGAGTTTGATCCACAGGCAATATGTTCCACTTGTCTGCCTCTTAAAGCCTCAACTAAAGTTGGGAAGTTTCTATTTTTCGTATCGCCTAGTCCCAACTGTCCATTTGAACCTTTACCCCATGTGTAGACATTTCCCTTAGATGTAAGCACAGCAACATGATTAGATCCTGAGGAGATTTGTGTAACAAACTTGTCTTTAAGTTTCTCTTGCACCACGACTAGTGATTTATCTTTGGCCTGCCTATCCACCAAACTTCCCATTGTGTAAACCTCTCCGGTGTTTGACAGCCCAACGGTTAAGGTGCTTGAACAGGTAACTTGAATGAAATCGCGATCCTCAAGTTGAGCTACACGTGTTGGTAAAAGCTTCATGTCATTATCAGAATGACCAAGGTTTCCGTTATCCCCATCACCCCATGTAAAAAGCTTCACACTGCAATGAATGGATTTAAGGTGATCATGAACAGATATTTCGACTAATGCAGCTGTATGCCTCAGTCCACAAGCAATAGATTTCACACACAAACCTCTAAGGGACTCAACTTCTTTCGGGTGAGCCATACTTTTGAGATTTCCATGACCAAGAACACCAAAAGTTCCATCTCCATAAGTAAACAGTTGTCCAGATGTTGACACAATTCCTGTGTGCCATACTCCACAAGCGACGTGAGATATTTTCACACCATCCAAAGAACCACAAACTCTGCTTGGAAGCCAATAGCTTCTTGTCTTTCTTTCAACAACTAAATTGTCACCCCATGTATATAATTGACCTGAAGTTGTCAAGGCACATGTATGGTATTCACCACAACTGACAGATTTTACATGAACCCCGTTAAGGGAGTCGACGATTTTTGGACATGAAATGTCTATATCAACTTTATGTCCAAGCCTTCCATTCTTTCCTTCACCCCAGCAAAAAACTTCACCTTGTTTGGTGACTAAGGCAGCATGACTACTCCCAATTGATATTGTTTGTACATCAAGCGTCGTAGTTGACTCCATAAGTTTGGGTAATACAGCATCCATCTTTACTTCCCCTGCATCACCAAAGCATCCTCCTTCTGCTCCTTCTCCCCAAATAAAAACATCCCTTAAAACATATTGGATAGCAGTGTCATCACAAGTTGCTCTTTTCTGTCTTAGATCGTCTGATGAAGAATTTGCAATAACATTATCCATTCCGTTGTGCACACTTGATAGAGAAAGAAAGATGTCAGAGGAACATGATAAGCCACCATCAGCATTACACTTATCTGAAAATGATCGAGTGGGACTCCTTGAGAAGCTGCGAACCTTGAACAAATAAGTTTACAAATATCAAATCTAGTTTCATCCATATACAGTACATGCTATTGGGAACATGTAAGAATTGAATTAACTAATGATATATGCACTTGTCTTCAATACAATTTGATCGATTGCACAGGGCAAAGTATCGATTAATAACAAGGTGAAAGAAACATTCAGAACTTGATAAACAAAAGACATCAAGAACCTGAGAAAATCTGCTTTTCTTAAGTGAAAATCCAATATTATGTTTCCTCCGCAAATAACCTACTGGACTACTGATGCAACTTTGAACTCCTCTTTTGCTTTTCATATGGTCCATTAGTCCATGTCTACTCCGCGATATTACAGCTCTCAATCCTAAAAACCATGTAGCAGCCTGAACTTTGTCCTTGCATATCTGCATTGATCCGATGAATCATGAATAACTTACAGTACATACATCAATGTAATGTATCCATCGTTAACATTGAGACTAATGAGTAACTTACCAAATCAAGAGAATGACCATCATTTCCATATATTAGAGAAATGCATTGACTATCCATCTCTGCCTTAAGTTGTTTCTGATGATTTTAAAAACAACAACGAAATCATATAATGCTAACTATGGACAATCTTGATTACAATATTCAGCTAACAAGTTACACTGCTTCACTACTTACACTCTTTTGGCCACGGATGATATCTGTAACTGCGCTTAAGCTCAATTGGTTTTCCTTCTCACCAGAGTACCAAATCAAAAACTTTTCATCCTGTCAACAAAGAAAAATAAAACATTATTTACATTAGCAGCAAGAAAATACATTTGTCTTTCGACATATTACACATTAATAGTTGACAAGTTCCATGTAGTGCTTTACCGCGGATAACCTGAGAGGGCAGAATTTGGGCTTCCCTCTTCTACCATACTTCAATAACGCGCCTTTCTTCAGCGCAATGATTGCCTGTACAATGTAAAACAGTAAAAAGAACAATGCAAGTATAAATGACACTTGTGCTTGCTGAATGAAATGTGAAACAGAACATGTATATATAGGATAGTGAAGAGACAATTAGCAAGCACACTGAAAACATGAGCTAATTAGCTCGATACATCTACTATATAAGTAAACAGACACCATATCGTTACTACAATATAGTATAGGGTAATCTCAATAAAAGTAGAAACCTGTTCAACAGCTCTATCAGAAGGGACAATGGCTAAATGCTCTTCACTCATTTTCACATGTAAGTATCCACAACTAAGAATTATAAACCTTAGTACAAAATGACCAAAAAAAAATTATTAATTCTATATTTTTCAAAAAGAAAATCAAAAAATTTCCTTGGGCCATGTTGGTGCAGAGAGAAATAATTGTGATATATACATTTTCCATAAATACATGTATTCTTTATAATTTATTTTAAGCAATAGTATAAACACAATTAACACATATGATATGATATGATATGCCTTTTTCCTTTTTTGGTTATTTTTATCACTATATATTTGTAGTTTTCGATTTTTCCTCAAACACTATATCCTACAATTATTTTTCCTTTTACCATTTCTTTAACGAAAGATTCAACATTTTTTTTATAGTTATCATCATTTTAAATTTGTGATATAAAATTGTTATAGGCGTTTCTATAACTATAAATTATATCATTGACTAAAAATAGTGGTTAAAATCAAATTATTTTTAAGAATAATATCAAAGTATTATTCTTTTTGGAATAAACTGAGAAAAGAAAGTGAATCACCTTAATTGGGGATTAGGAGGGGAAGTATTGATTTCAAAGTTAGTATTATCTTTGGAACTAATCAATTTACTTTTTTTTTTTTTTTTTGGATTTGGTCAATTATATGTTAAGATAATATGTTAAGATATACTCCCCCGTTTCAAAAAAGAATGTCCCTATTTCCTTTTTAGTTTGTTTAAAAAAAATGATCCCTTTCCTTTTTTGGCAACATTTTAACTTTAACTTTCCATGTGGCATGTTTAAGACCACAATATTAAAGGGCATTTTGGTACATTTGACATAACTTTAATTTAGAACCACAAAATTAAAAAGTCTTCTTTCTTTCTTAAACTCCGTTCCAAATCAAACTAGGTCATTCTTTTTTAAACAGAGGGAGTATACCTTAATTACTAAAGAGGAGGAAAAAATGAATATTTTAAAACTTTGAAATTCAAAAAATGAAAAAATGAATATTTTAAAACATCAAAATGTACATATTTAAATTTCAATCTAAATATACTTACAAAATTTTAAATATATTTCGCGCTATAATTTCAATCTAAATATACTTTTTTTTGGTAGTTTTGATTCAAATAAACTATTTTCGTTATACTTGGACACAAATTGATTATTAATTTTGATGGAAGGACCTATGACACCCTCCAAATTTAATTACGCAATCCTAAGTGTGATTTAAAAGCATGCAAATTAAATTGATCTTATAATAATATAGTAAAAAAAAAAATAGCATATGACAAATGAATGAAAGAACAATAACAAGTATAACAATGTATTAGAGGTAAAAAGTGAGCACTGAGCATGTGTCATATGGAGCTTTTGTAGTTAAGCTTCAGTAGTAGTAAATGTTAGGTCTTTCCATAAATTGCCCCTATTATAAATGACAGTTCAGCTTTAAAACATACATTTTTTGAAGCCTAAATATCAATAGAGATTCTTTTTAAAAATATACATAAAAAATGGACAATTTGCGAACTACAACTATCATCTTTTAATGTTGTAGTGTCCGTTAACTCAAAATTTATTCAAATAAATATTATACAAATCTTAAAGATAGTTCGATCTTTTTGTTAACATTGCTCACGTGAATTTATATCTCTTTCTTCCTCATGTAAAGCTATATATATCTCTTTGTTCAACAATAAATATGAGTTATTCACTCCACATTTTCCCATTCATCTTCTACTTTTTCATATTTTATATTTTGATTTTTAAAATTTGATAGTCATGTATCATCAACAGTGTGGAAAGTCTGCATATTTAGTTGAACTAGATGTTTGTAAATACATGGAGTATTGTAAAATGAAAACATCGAGGACTCCAAGAAATTTCGATTTATAAGTTTTGGAATTGTGCGCATTCAAAGGTAAAAAAATTAAGTTGTACACTTCAAATTATTTGGATATTCACTTGATTTATTATTTTGTTATGTCAGGAAAATGATGGATAAGATTATTTTCAATGGACAGAAAACATGCTCATAAATGAAACTAACACCATTCTTTCACGGGTGAGGAAACCTTCCTCTGACGGTGATACAATGACTTCGCACATCAATATGAAATTTGTAGAAGATAGAGAATCTTCTAAGGACATTGTTAAAAGAATCAGAAGAAAACCAAAATAAGCATGTTGGAGAGTTTCTGGAGTCAACAGTACTAGACGTCGTAGAAATAAAATGGACATTGCTCCAGGTCGCATGGCACAATAATGTAGCTTTATGTAAGGAAATTGATCATAAGAGGAAACGCTGTCCTTGTCGAGATTACTTGTTTTTTACTATTATTGTAAGCAAATAAATAGTGAGTGTTTTTAATACTTTTATTATTTAAAAAAGTCATGATTTTATGTATCAAAAAGATTTTACAATACATTTAAAAATGAGAAAGAGATGTATTCAGGTGAGGACTGAGGAGTTAAAAAAAAAGAATTGCAGTGGTTTTGTATAATATTAGTTTGGATCAATTTGAAGTTAACGGGGAATATGGTGTTAATTAAAAGATGATAGTTATAATGCGCCCATAAATGAACGAATTATCCGTTTTGGTGAATGTTTTTAAAGAGGATCCCTTTTAGTGTTTAGGGTTTAAAAAGTGTCTGTTCTGATGTCAGACTATCTTATAAATGACTATGTGACTATTTATAGTAAAATCTTGGGGTATTAATTTGGTTTCATAAGATCTCTACTCAATCATAACGGCTTACAAGAATCTCAGCTCAATGGTAGACGGACTTGCAAACTTTATCTCATCGTTATCTTACTACACTAGTCATCCACCTACCCAAAATTGTTTTCACCATATAGAGATAAGATATGAAAATTTTTGTTATTTCTCTTCCAAGTGTCTTCAAGTTTGTGCAATATGAGTGTTTTATGTCTCTATTTACCGTGTTACATAAAAGCATACAAAAGATAGTCATAACTCATAAACATGACGAATATTTTAAACATGACATTAGAAGGAAGATCACAGAGCCAGAGGAGGTGGGATACATAGTGATAGTATCAAGGATTTGAAATCATGAAAGAGCATAATGGTGAAGAAATTACAGGTAGCAGACATCTACATAAATAAATATACTTCATAACAAAAAACAATTATTTTCTTTTTTTCTTTGTCACTCTTGCACTCAAGCTATGGGAGAGGACTAGGTTAGCATCTAGGCCTAATTATGGAATAGGAGATCATCTGCCTATTTATATAGAGACAAGTTGGGACAAATTCACATGATCATTTTTGTCAACATATATATGTATAGCCTACTGATCTTTTGATTTTTCTATTTATTGAGCATTTAACAAAGATTGACATGCATTAATTAATGTCCACATGTTAGCTCTTGGAACATATTATCAAAGATATTGGTTCTCTTATTGAATATTGACAATGGCAAGGTGACATGCTGCAGAATTATCCCAAATCAATCATTTGAATGCCACAAATTTATTCATGTGGCAACTGACTTTAGACTCTATAGTTGTGTGATCCATTACTATTAAATGCATTGCCCTAATTCATGTTCTTGTCAAAAAAGTGTGTATGTATAAAGTTTTAAAACAAATTTGACAAGACTTTTCACAAAGTCCCAAAAGACACAATTCAAGAACCACAAGTGTCGTGATTTCCCAACTATGTGGAACAAAAATGTCAAACCCTAAGTCATTTTAATTTTTTTTATGACAAGGGAAACCCGCAGCTACTACCCTTTGAATGCGTAAAAGGTAAAATCCCCACTCGTATGCCATAATTCGCAAATCACATAGGAGAGGTAACCGCACTAGGCAACCCTAGTGTGACAAGCTCGACCCAAAAGACAAATCTCTTGCTTTCGCTGGTAAGGGGTTTCGAACTTGAGACCTCCAACATGGAAGTCCCAAGCTCAAACCACTCGACCCAGAGCTATGCAATAAAATTACAAATTCTGTAAGAAGTCTACTTTGAGAATTTCATATTTTATATTTTTCAAATACAAATATTGACCCCCACAAATTTATATTGTCTATGCTTCAGATCGCAAGCTTGAGGAGTTCGAAAAAGCATTGACAGGGCTAGAGGGAAAACTCTCATCTAAAATATCATATTCACTTGTTTATAGTAACTGAGATATATACACTATCAGAACTAAACAATTCCTGTATCTCTTGAAAAAGCTAATTCAATATACAATTTGCTATATGGTGGTGGGTTCTTGAATTTTGACATACACACAAATATGAAGAAAGTACTCAGGGTTCATCAAATTGTTTACCACCCATGCAAAAGGAATCTCCATCTTTGGTTCAATTCCCTGAATGCGCAGGCGCTTGATCTCAGCACCATCTGAAACAGAGCAAGAGACGATGCCCTCATTCAACATCTCCCCACTTTGTTCCGCCTTGTTTGTTTCTTCAGGAGATAATCTCTGTTCAACCTCAACTTCTTCTTTAGATACATCATCTTTTGGCGGAAGTTTTTCCCCAAAAAACTCTGGCAAAAGTTTTGTTACTGCATCATACAAGGTGAAGCATTTACCTGCAAGGAGAGAGAACTATGCATTAATAATCACAACAATTTCCTATTAAACTATTAATGCAGGAAGAGTTCGCCCACCTTTGCTTTTGAGTCTTCTTTGCCTTATCAAATACTAACTTCAACTCAACTACCTAATCTACACAAACTTTGCTAGCACCATTTGTTACACAATCACACACAAACCTCCGCGACTTTTTCTTCCTATATGAGATTGGTGATCTTCATTTCAGGGGACTTCTTTTTTCATACGTTTTTTATTCCAAGGTTGCTCACAATCCTTTCCTCATCCTAAGCTTGTCTCAGTTCTACATAAAAATTTAACTGTGGTATAAAGGACCAAAAGATGTAGATTACTTGCATTAGCTTATTCTACCTAAGCAAAACTGCTAGCCTCCCCACCAGTAAACATTTACCTCATAGGAAAATAAAGACTACAGTTAAGCCTGAATGTTAAATATAATCACCAATCTTAAGTATGCGTTAATGTTCATGAAGTTACCAGAGGTTTGAGTCACTGTACGTGCACAAATACAAAATGAAACTAAAAGATTATATGGGGCACATTTCTTACCATCTCCATGGATCTCAACAGGTCTGTTTATGTAAGAGATTCTGTCCCAACTTTCAACAACAGGTGCATCTTCTAACTCGTCAAAATCCTCATTGATAGTTCTAACATACAGTCGAACCGGTATTCTATCTGAATACAGCACCACCAGAAGACAATTTTATGGGAGTTAGTGTAAAAAAATTTAGGATGGAGTAGACCATTTTGTTGATCCGCAAAAAGATCCAAGCAGCAAGAATGCATCATTAAGGTAGATGATGATTTTCACTGATAAACAAACAGTGCTATGTTCACTGCTAAATGGACAAGGGTGGTTTCAATCTCTAAGATAGCTTCCCAAGGAGACTTTGACAACTTATCTCATTGACCACTCCTTTCATCCCCACCAATAAACTACTGAAGCCCACTCCAAATAAATGCAGAACAAAATAAGTGGTTTTTTTCTGTTATTTTTCCAATGTCCCGGGCCAGCTTGCACTAGCACAAGTATTGGGTAACTTTGCCATCAAGACTTGAGCAGATGGGAAGAAATCACCAAGTGTTTATCTTGGTTGAGATTCAAAACAATGCCAATATCTTGCAAGAATACAATTCCTCAACAAAAAAAATGCCATCAGTTCTGGCAAGATAGCTTTAAGTAAATCTTAAGCCTAGAAAGAGCCCAATCTCCTATGCCACAACAGCACATGTCAAGTTGCTTCAGTGAGCTCACAAGTGCCACGCAAAGAAACATGTCATGGGCAACTCATCAGGTTCCATCACTTTAACCCCAAATCACAATGAAATTATCTCTCTCGAACAGTTCACCAAGTCAATAGAAATATCTGAAGGATAATCAAATTACACTTCCAACAGTTGGGCTTAAACTATCACTGACATGGTTTAAAGTTAAACTGGGATTAGAAAATATAGATAATCGTGAACCAACACAGGTGACTAAATTTTGAAGAATAGCCTTGTCATATGAAGGAACTTAAACAGCAGAAATCTTATCATGAAGGGACAATGAGACACGAATAACAAGAATATAGCTTCACTCAACTACGTGCTAGGGCAAGCTCCTCTAAGATTGCACCAGTGCTAAGAATATCAACTTAATCTCTCCCACTAGCTAGAGCTGTCACATCAAAAGTTCATCATTCACAAACTATAGAGCAACGCTAAAATATGTATATCAACGAAAAGGGTAGGGTGGAGAATTGGGTGCAGACAGAGAGCACAGAGCAGAGAGGGCCAATTGAACATCCACAGTTTTACCATATTCTGTAAGCTCGCCTGACTATATACAAGTGTAGCTCACCTGTTTTAGCTGGTGCTGTGCCATCTGCATTTTGAGTGCTTTCCGGTGATTTAGGAGAGGAAATGTTCAATTGTATTGAAAAATCATCCACAAGTATGCCAAATTTAAGCTTAGATGAGATTCGAAGATAAGAGTCCAAATTACCTGTTCCATCAAGAACACAACTTCAGCTAGTCATATAAGCAAGGATGGTCGGATATGATAAGATCACCTAGAAAGATGAAATAGTCCCCTATGTGCATGACATAGGTAAAAGATGCAGCAAGTAATACATGGAGAATTAAAACAGCCTTTTGTCAAGGAAATTCATCAAAATGCATTTAACTTTGTGTTGGCAAAGGATAGGGAACTTCCAGTTAACCAATAGTTGTTTTATGTGCCAATCCAATTCAGAAAGTGTCAATCACCAGATCCTTTACTGTGCAGTAGGAACTGACCTTTGGTGCATGTTCTTACTATCGTTGGATTGAACTGGGCTATGCCAATCACTGTTCGAGAAGCCTATGTGCGCTGGAATTCACAGAAAGTTGATAAAGACACCAAAAAGATTTGGATTATGGTATCTGCTAGCATTGTTTGGAGTATCTGGATGGAGGCAAATTGCCAATGTTTGATGGGTATCTCAACTTCAGGCAGTTACCTTATGGCTAGATGTTTGGTTTTATTTAGCTGGGTTAACCTTTCTCCTGTAAATAGTACTGATCAGTTTTTAGAGTTTGTTAGCTCTCGTCTTAGTGGGTCTTTGGCCATGAAAATTGTAAAAAGGTAATTTTTGTTTTCAAAGTGGTAAATGATATTTGAAAATTGGAGTTGTATCTGGCCATAAATACAAATTGGAGTTGTTTTCTAATTTTTGTGAGCAATTTGGAGTGAAAAAATTAAAAGCAATTTTTTGGTGTTTTCCAAATTCCGGAATTTCATGGCCAAACGTGTTTTTCTAGAAGGGAAGTAGGGACATGGATGATGATGTCACACATCGTATTTGTGCGGCCCGGATGAAGTGGAGGCTTGCCTCCCGAGTCTTGTGTGATAAAAAGGTATCACCTCAACTCAAAGGTAAGTTCTACAGTGGTGATTAGACTAGACTGATTGTGTTGTATGGGGCGGAGTGTTGGATAGTCAAGAACTCCCATGTTCAAAAGATGCAAGTGGCGGAAATAAGGATGTTGATAGATCTATGAGCATACTACTAGGAGCGATGAGATTAGGAATGAAGATATTTGGACAAGGTGGGAGTGGCCTCCGTAGTGGACAAGATGAGGGAAGCGAGACTGAGATGGTTTAGGCACGTGAAGAGGAGATGCGTAGATGTCGTAGTGAGGAGGTGCAAGAGGTTGGATATAGTGGATACAAACTACAAAGAGAGGAGAGATAGAGAGAAAAAGTATTGGGGAGAGGTGATTCAACAAGATATGGCGCAACTTCAAATTTTTGAGGACATGACCTTAGTAAGAGGGTGTGGAGGTCGCGATTAGGGTAGAAGGTTAGTAGGTATGGTGTGTTGTCTTGTTTTTTGAGGGGTTTAGACTTGGTGGGGCCTGCTTTGGTGTTAGCCTTATTCTTGTAGTATCTTCTTTTAATTTCTATCATCATCTTTTGTTTATTGTGCTTAGGTTATCGTACTATTTTGTGGTTGTTACTATTCCCTTGTCAATTGTTATGTTTCTTCATTATCATTTCCCCTTTCCACACCTACTTTGATTTGTTGTACTTGAGTCGCGGGTCCTTCAAAATCAACCTTTTTATTTCCACCTTGTGGAGGTAAGTTCTGTGTACACTCTAACTCCGGGAAAAAGAAAAAAAATCATGGCCAAATGCCTCCTTATTGCAGCCTCTCTTTTGTAATTAACTGACATACATACTCTCTTTCATCTTCTTGATGCCTTTTAATGATATTAACTTCTTCGGAAAAAAAGGGACAGAACAGGGAGGGATTCTTCATATTCTACATAAAGAATAAACACTTCATATAAATAGATCAAACAAGCCATTCACACAACAAACCTAACTGAGAATATTGCAGAAAATGGTACACCCATATAAGAGCTAATACAGAGACCCGAAATTCCATAAGAAGACATCACAATTCCTTGTTGGAAAAAAAATGATTTGCAACCACCTGACATATTTTATCTCAAGCACTTCTGTGTATTCTGCGAAACTATCATCCTAGAAAATTAAGACAAGAATTGTCTGAGAACTAAATCTACACGAAGTTCTATTAAGATTCCAGAACTCGCATCTAATTTACCACTTGCCTATGAGAAAATAAAAATGTACGCTAAGGTTAAGGTGAAAAAAAGATTTGGCAGAGCCACAGATGTGATTAATTTGGAAATCTAGATTATGGAGAAGAGTTTGACCCCAACGCTAAAACAGCAAACAAGGTTGGATGGGTACAAGCTTGGAAAAGAATTCTGGAAAGACCCTTTTTTTTCCTCATGGAAACTTCACTGTCCAATACAAGAAGAAACCACAATACACCAACATTTACTCTGGAGAATATAGCAATACACTGACGTTCTTTTTTTTTTTTTTAATATCGTTAGCAATACATTGATGTTCCTTTTTTTTTTTTACATCGGTAGTAATACATTGATGTTCTTCTTTTATCTTTGTCAGATATGAAAACTAAAAGTCAAATAATATCACATGATTTTTACCACCTTAAGCCTCTTGATCTATAACCAATGTTTTCCTTTTTGTGTTCTGATGGTGATTGATACGCAGTTATAACAGGTTTAAACTTATTCAACAAAAAGATACTAACTCACTGTTCTTAAGACCAGATTTAGATTACCCTAATTTTGAAAGCATTTGTAGGTAATCAAAGAGGTTTCATTATCATCCATATTAAAAAGTCAAAAGCCTAACTACTTTGTATACAAGTTATACTAGTACGATGCACTTTACCTTGCACATAAGAAATTCACAAAAATAAGTCATTTGAGAGATGAAAGAAGCCATAGTATCATAAACCCTGCAATTAAGATGCATACCATCCATAATGGAGCGCCAGAGTTCTAATTGGTCAGATTGGGACATATTCATTACATTTTTGCAGTTCCCATTGATTATATATGCTGCCTGCAGTTCAGCCAATGAAATTGTCAGAATGTACCCCATAAGTTCACCATCATCAGACCTCAGTTCTAAGCTAAACCCCAATACTGATCCCCCTGTGATTCATAGCTCTTACAACCAGCATTGTCCTCTGTCCGTGGGCACACAATTAAAATCCACTGGACGCAAATGAATGAATTGATTGTGAACCCCAATCGTACATCCCTAGATTCACATCTCTGACAACCTACATAGTCCCACAGTTCTGGAGCATTGCTATTAGCTACCAGAAGGCACATTTTAAGATAAACTTAGTAACTATTCTATGTGGTGGGGGTGGGGTGTTAACTTGATACCAAATTAACTTACTTCAATACAACAGAAAAGTAGATACTCTAATATGTTCTATTTTTTGCTATAATGTATGTGAGCACAGAAATATACAATTTATAGTCACACATATTCCTCAGATTTATTTTATCTTCTACCAGAAGGCACATTTTAAGATAAACTTAGTACCTATTCTATAAGAGAGGGGGGGGGGGGGTTATACAATTTTTAGTCACATATCTCAGATTTATTTTATCTCACAAATTTTAAAAGCCTTTTCTTAGTATTCAATCAAATTGCATAAATTTGAAGGGTGATATAGTACTGGTGACACGGTGGGTAGAGCTAGTGTTATCAAAAGCAATAAGTGCAGAAGATCTCTAAGGTCCGTTGGGGCTTTAAGCGCAAATCGTAAATAAAATGTGGGCTTTAATGACAAAGGCGCAAAGGGAGAGAAAATAAAAATATATATGTTAAGTCCAAGACTAGTAGTTTATAAACATGAATGACAAACATATGAACCAAGAAATTGAAAAAATACTATAAAGTGAAAAATCAACTGTATGGTGTCACTTCTTCAGAAGAGGTTCATTGGCAAGGAAAAGCATGCCTTAGAACCTTGATGATGACACTGAAGCACACATTAAGCGATGCATTCAACACGTTTTGAGCCTCACTTCAGGGATTAAGCGTGCTTTAAGCACCCTTTTGGCACTGGGTAGAGCCCTATTTATATAATTATGAAATAGCCTACCAAATCTCACTTGCAACTAGATATATCCACTATCAAAATGATCCAGCACCAGTAGGAGTAGGACACAAAAGAATAAGGTGTGATCAAACTTTTACAAGCTACAATGTATCTTGTAATTACAAGAAAAGATCCGAACAACTTTACTTGCTCAGTATCAATTTGGTACTGAGATTTGTTAATGAAATCTACCTTTTTTGCAACTTACTTTAACCTATTAAAAAGAAAAGAAAGAGGATAAAAGTGCAGAAGCTAACAAAAAGAACTATACCTCACCTCTTTAAATGAATTGATAAAGCTCCATTTTACACTATCTTCACTGTCACAGGGTGTTAAAATATTTCCAGGATATCCTCTAAAATGTACCTGCAGAGAGATTACACGAAGGCGTTTACATTAAATTAAGATGCATCCCTGATAATATAATAACTTGTTTCATTAACTAAAACATGCTACAACATCATAAAAATTAAAGTCCAAAGTAACAAGGTGGTTAGATTCTGCAAGGCCGGTTTAAAACCCACTTTGTAATTGGAATTGAGTGTAAATAGGTGTAATGGAGTTAAGTGCAAATAGGTGTAATTATAGACTTTTTTTATGACAGTGGTGTTGACCTCGACTTATACCACATGATACCTGCCACCTCCCACCAGCAACCAGCAACCAGTAACAAGTAACAAGTATCAGGTAACTCTGTCCACAAAGGCTAGGACATGGGGAAGAATCACCCAATGTTTTTTGTCTCCGCTAAGTTTTGAACCTGAGACCTCAGGGTTCTCAACCACTTCATTGACCACTAAGCCACACCCTTGGGTGCTAATTATACAATTTTGGTATGTTTGTATGAGTTAGACCGAGTAATTACTTGGCCAGGGTGTAATTAGGAGTAATTGAGGGAGTAATCACACTCTTCAATTCTTAAAAAGAGTTGAAAATTGCTGGTAATTGCATGGTGTAATTTCAAGGTAATTATCTTCATTTTTTTATTTTAACTTTAATTTCTATTCCTTTTAATTTATATTTTATTTATAATTCTTTTTTATTTTGATATTCCTTTTTTTCAAATATATTATATTCTTACATTGTTTATATTTTATTTCTTTATTTCTCATTTCCAAACTTTCACTTCACGTGCTTCCATATAATTTCTCATATTTTGTTTCTTTCTAATTTATTTTTCTTTATTTTCTTCATTTTGCTTAGTTGTGTTATTATTCTGATTTTTTTGAAACTATACCTCATATTCATAGAAACAACGAGTCATCTACAAACTTGACTTAATGACTGCATTAAAGTTGAATTTTCTTGTTGAATGAGGTTATAGAGAAACTTAACATATACTTGGTGATGTCAAAATTTATAGATTATTTTTTATCAAACATTTGAACAATGTTATGAAGTTATGGTTGTAATTTTTTTGGTCAAACATGTAGTTCATGATAATTTGCAAATCGTGTGTTCTAAGTTAGAATCTTTATTAATCAATTCAACTAAAATATTATACATTTCGAAACTGTATATCAATAATTTTTTGCAATCTTAGTTACAAATTTACAATTATCAAACATTTGCAATCTTCATCTATTAAGAGACAACATTTAGCTTTCTTCAGTTGATAAAGCAAAAAGCTTTAACCCCCGTTTTCTCAAAACAGAAAGGTCAAGTAAAAGAAAGCAGATTAGTGATTTAGGGGGTGTTTGGATTAACTTATTTTTAGTGGCTTTTGGCTTTTGAGTTGTTTTTTAATTTTGAAAGTGTTTGGGTAACTCAAAAAGTGCTTTTAAGCACTTCTTTAAAGGTTGAAAAGTACCGAAAATGTCAAAAATTGGGTGTCCTCAACTTATAACTTTTAGCTTTTGGCTTATAAGTCACTTTAAAAAGCCCATCCAAACACCCCCTTAGTCATTACGACATTAAATAAACTTCATATATTGATATCAATTGTACCCTCAATTTAGTCGACAAGTGGGGGCTTGAGAAAAAAGATTATGTGATGGATTTCATGTCTGCACTTCCACTTCTTATTTGTGCTTGCTAAATTCTATAGAATCAAGTTATGTTGCCACTTTCTAGTACCCTTTCTTAGAGAACTCCAACAAATACGGTGTTACTTTCAGCTAAAAGTTCCACATAGCTTATTAGCTTAAAGCAAAATATGTTGACATACCGTCAGATTCCAAGGCCGTTCAGGTTCTGCACAAAGAAGATCAAAGAGTACCCCAGTAGGTATATACCTGAAAGAACACAAATATCCAACAAAAGAAAATATTTATCGCATTACAAAACAAATATAGGGACAGCCAAACACTCTTAAATGAGGAAAACAAGAAAAGCTAGAAAGATTTCCAACGTGGTATCATCCTCTTCAGGTTCTTCAAATGTTATTCAAAGAAGATGTTCCAGAATAAGTCAATTCATGATGATCAACTGCTATACCATGTGAGCTGCGGATGCCAGCTAGTGTTCTAATTGACATAGTTGGCTACCATCAATGGACATCAACATATAAAGAGAATGTATGACGAGACTGCTTTGCATGCATAGGGACAAAAAAAGAAAAAGATAACTGGATGATGTGATATGTGACGACGAAAGCTGTAAAGACAACTCCCTGCCTACTATGTACTTGGGTATGCCTCTAGGTGCCAAGTCAAAGGCCATGAGCATTTGGAACTCATTGATTGAAAAGTGTGAGAAGTTAATTAGATGGAAATCTCAGTACATCTCCATAGGTGGTAGAGTTACTCTCATCAACTCTGTTTTGGATGCTCTTCCAAGTTCCAACCTATACATGATGTCTACCTTTCCCATTCCTGATGGAGTGATACAAAGATTAGACAAGATTAGGAGAGATTATCTTTGGAAAGGGATTAAGGAAAATGACTCTACTGTCAGCACTTGGTCAAATTGAACAAGGTTCTTTGGGGAAAGAAGCAAGGGGGTTTTAGGAGTAAGAAATCTGAAAATGCAAAGCACTGCACTCAGACTGAAGTGGTTATGGAGATACTCACAACAGCCTCAAGCATACATGGGGCAAGGAATTAAAGCTAAACAGGGAGAGGAGAACATATGGATGACAAAGGAGGTATCTACACCCTATGGTGTAAGTCTAGGGAGGTCTATCAGAACTTTTTGGCCTTTTTTGAAAAATAACAACTGTGAGGGTAGGCAATGGAAGTAAGACCTTCTTTTGGGAGGACAAATGGATGGGACATGCTAGTTTAAAAACCTTTTACCTGAAATGTATATTATGGCAGTACATCAACAAATGAGTTTGGCTGACAGTTGGACATGACAAGGACAGAACATCCAACTAGAAGGAATTTTAATAACTAGGAAATTGTAACCGTCAGAATTATTCAGAGCTTTGGAAGAGTTCAAAGGGGCAAAGAATGAGGTTGATAGACTATGGTGGAACAAAGATAGCAAAGGCATGATTAAGGTGAACTCCGCATACAAATCTTTGAACCAAGGTGGACAACAGCCACCACAATGGCCATGAAAACAGATCTGGAATACAAAAATCCCCTTCAAGGTGGCATGTTTTACTTGAATTACTGGCAAGAGAAGTAGTCCTGACACAAAAAAGTCTCAAGAAGAGGAAGTTCTTTATGTGCTCCAGATGCTATTTGTGTGAAGAAGAGGTTGAGATGGTCAGTAACAACCCAACTTTGGAGGATTTTTATCAGCCTCAGGAGTATTGTTTGGACAATGCCTAACAAAATCACCCACCTTCTCTACAGTTGGGAAGAGGTAGGTGTGCGAGCTTCATACAGAGACCGATGGAGAATTGTCCCAGTCTGTAATTGGTGGACAATCTGGAGAAAGAAATGCTAGATGTTTTGAGAGAAAAAGTTGTGATCTTCAGAAGATCAAATTGAACTGTATCAGACTTTTTTAATTTCTGGAACAAACAGATGTACCTAGAGGATACTAAATCAATTATTGAGATCCTTCGCTCTTGTTAGATTTTAGATTCAGATATTGTGTTTTGTTGATATGTTGTAATTATGGTTTCAGTACAATCCATGTACTGGTTTTAGTCAATACATACAAATGTTACCTTCTCAAAAAAAAGAAGTTGTAAAGACAAGAACTAGATAAACTGAAAAAAGAACTGTAGCATATTTCTGGAGAATATAATTCTTAAACAAGAAAAAAATCAATCATTGCAAACATTTAGTCTAGCTTAAAGAGATCCTGAATACAGCGAGTGAACTCATTCATGTATCAGTGTATACATTTGTTTCGAGCAGTATAAAATATACTATAACGACTCAACGATTCAACCACTGAGAAATAAACTCATGTCCAAGATACACCGATTGGCATGAGTATGCATACCATTTGAGAGGCAAGCCATTGTACTCGAACCATATGGTATCTACACCTGGAGGAAGTGAATTACTGAAGAAAGGCTTTACTTTTTGTGCTAAAAGAGGCAGGTACCCAATTCGAGGAGCTAAAATCTGCAATGCGGAACACCATCAAATATAAAAAATAAATTACTTTTTTTTGTAGATTATAAAAAATAAAATCTATATATATATATATATATATATATATATATATATATATATATATATATATATATATATATATATATATATATATGTGTGTGTGTGTGTGTGTGTGTGTGTGTGTGTGTGTGTGTGTGTGTGTGTGTGTGTGTGTGTGTGTGAGAGAGAGAGTCTGGTGGAGAGAGAGAGGAGGAGGATATCGGGCTATTATGCATTCATTCATGTGTCTGGTATAATAACCATGACACTGCAGTAAACTAAGTAGTTGCAGAGGACAGCTGATTTTAGTCTCCAAGACTTGAATCATGATGAAAAAGATAGGAACCACAAAAAAAAAAAAAGTTTCTCCTAGGGAATTGTTGGTCTTTTTTGACCAGAAAGAAATTTAACGAGTATGGTCTACTGGAAATTGGAATTAAGAGTGAAAATGTTATTTGAACCTAATTGTACTCAATTCCAAATATTTTTGTTTGGGATTTTAGCAGAGACATTCCTACTTTAATATCGCAGCCCATTGGCAATTTTAGCAAATAACTCAAAACACTTAATATGGAACTCATATTTATCATATCAACATATCCTGAATGCCTTTTTATTTCTTCTTTTTTTAATAAAGTAAACAAATTCCATTAATGTTTAGGCTAAAACAAAAGCAATATATACTAGTATACCCAAAAAATAGAAAACTACAGATAAATATGTTTTTCTACTAGAAATACCCATCTTCTATACAAAAAGGCACTTCATGGGAGCACACCATAAGAAAGTAAGGTATAAGAGGCTATGGCCTCACATTCTCAAAATTCATTAGTACCCCCTCAAAAGTTCTCATTTTCTTTCTCTCCAAATAACCCACATGAGTGCTAGCAGATTAACATTCCAGCTCTATGCCTCTTCCTCCTTTTACCACAATTCCAGTTGAACTTGACTTTTTGACAGTGTTTGGCATCACCCTTGATATGTTGAACCAATTAAGTATGTCCCACCATAACCTCAAGGAAAAAGCACACAATGTAGAAGGAGATGATTACCATCTTCACTAGCCTCCTTTCAAATGAAACACTAATCGACATAAACGACGTTCTGCTTCCTAAGATTCTCGTTTGTTAAGGTCACCCTTCTAGCTGCAAATGAAGTGAAGAAACACACTTCCCTCGAAACTTTTGGAATCCATATCGAACTACTTCCACCATCCAAATTTATGTGAAGGTGTTGACTAAGCATGGAGTTTAAGAATGAACAGAAGATTTTTGAAGTTTGTGGTTTAAAACAAGTCATAGATACTTGTGTGGCTGTAAATTATCTATTTTAAGGTAAAATGGGAAGTTTCAAATTAAATTGTAACCAAAAATAAAAAGGTGTCACTCTTTGTGAAACTAACTAAAAAAAGTCACATAAACTGGGAATATAAGGGTAGACAGCCTCCACCCGAATTAATAGCTCTTCATAGACAGACTTAATAGAAAAACCTTGCAATTCCCCAAATCCCACCTCCATGCATTATGGCAATAAAATGTCATGCTTTGTTTGTGAAGCAAATCTAACAATTTTTGGAACTCAATCACCTCTGAATCATGAAAAATTCTCCTTAACCCCAAGTCCAAAAATATCTTACCACCCTGTATTATCCGAATTTTGTGGATAGTCAAAAATCCTTATGATATTATATCTATAAATTCTAGGAAATCCTCTTTAAAGTGTTGTCCTCACCATGCCCCAAACAACTAACTTTCCTCCCGACTCGTAACCTAGAAAGATACTTTACAACTAAATTTTACCCATCCTTCCATAGTGTTAGTCCTTAAACCATATCCATAGGCATGTTTACATCTTTAGTTCTCCACCCTCTTTCCATAGCCCCATATTTGTCCACTATTATCCCTCTCCAAAAAGCTTGTTCCTCCACCCCGAATCTCCATAACATACCAAATAATGCCTTATTAAAGTCCCTTAAATCTTTAACTCCAATCCCTCCCTAATACTTAGGATATGTCACAATCTCCCATCTAACCGAATGAAACTTCATTTCCCATAACAATTTTCTTTGGTGTCATCTTTTCTGTAACACTGACTGAAGCACGCAACAAGGACGTAAAATATGTAGGAATACTGAGGAAGTGCTCTTAATTAGCATTTCCATCCCACCTTCAGAATGTGCCTATGATAAACATATTAGACATGTAAAATCCACTTTCTTCCTTGAAACTAGGTTTCCTTATTAGCCCAAATACTAATGTAAACCAAAAATCTCAAAACCTCACATTAAAAAAACCATCAACATTATTCTACATTGCCACAACCCACTTTTCAAACTTTATTTCAGTTTCTAAACTATCAACAGCAATTCCCCGTGCAACTTCAACCCCTAATATATAGTTCAGAGGTGGGTGCTGGCTATTTATGACCAAACCATCATTTATTTCCCTTTCCCAATAGTTCAACAGCAGTTCCCCCTTACCCCAGCTAATCCCTGATCCAACCCGAGCTGGATTTCAAACCAATCTTTGGCAATCAATTCACATTGAAACATTCTATCCCCTTCCCAATGAATCATCAGGGTTTCTCCAGTTAGCCAGAATCCCGATCCATAGATTGGAGAGGTGTAGTGTTTTACCACCACTAAAACAAAGAATTTTAACATTAGATATATTCAGGAAATCAAAGAATTGATTAAAAAATTAAAAACGCATGCAGTTCATCAAAACGAAATCGATGAATAAGTGGTAATAATAAAGCAATTGAAAAAGCATTATCGAGATTGGAAAAAGGACTACCATAGCAGGGGGAGGAGTAGGGAGAGTAGTGACTTCGGATTCATGGAGATGAATCTGCAGAGGAATTGATCCTTCCCATATATACTTCTGTGCTTCAGTTCCTCCTCCTTTACTTTCCATTATCTTCAATTCACCCTTATCTTATCTTCTCTTCTCTTCTCTTCTTCTGCACAGAGAAAGGTAATAGTCGACGTTCTCTCCAATAACTTTACTTCTTCAACGATCACCGGTACCGTGAAGTCAGAGCTATTCTTAATTTTTATCTATACAGAATTCTCGACATTCAACTTCAATCTAATTCTCTATTTTAATCGTTACCTAACAAAAAATTTTACTTTTTTCAAATTTTTCATTTAATATAAAATTATATTTATTTTAAATATATATTAATGAACAATTCAAATAAAAGTGATATTAATAATTAAAACAATTACAAAATAAATATTGAGTCATTCTAAAATTTATTTTAAACTTTTACATAAACACTTAACTTTAAAACTATTATGTTGCTCCCATAAATGTTCTATCAATGCAATGTTATCCTTATTTTTTATATGTAGCTAAAAAATACAACAATTTCGTCTTGTATTTAATTATTTCGTGTACTAATTTACTTACTCTATTCGATTTTGAACTATTACATCAATTATTTTCACGATCGTTAAAAAGTGTAGTTAATAATTTATTACTATAACATAAAAATAAATTGTTTTAATTATCATTTAAATTTGTGCATTCTTCATATTGAAAAATAGTTATTAATTTTAAATTACATATATAAAGTGATGAAAAAATTTTAAAAAAATTAAATTAAAAAAATTATTAATTCGGGATAGAAGTGGTATACTTGTCAATAATATGTCTTTAGATGTTATATTACTTAAAAATAATTATATATATTAAAGACTTTATTAGTAGTCTTATACAATATAAATAATATTTTAATACTTTTAAATTACATATTTAAAGTGTCATTTTTTGATTAAAAAAATAAAATAAAAAAATTATTAATTCGGGGAAAGAAGTGATTTATCAATAATATATTTTTAGATGTTATATTACATTAAAAAAAATTATTACAAATAATAAAGACTTAATTAATGATATAACAGAAATAATACTAAAATAATCAAAAAAAAAAGTGAAATAGAAAAGTGAATATTAGTTACTGTTCAACTGTCTACAAAATGGAGACTAGAGAGCAGTGGCGGAGCTAGAAATTTCACAAAGGGTGTAAATAAATAAAGGGAAAACAGCATTTTTAGTCCCTACATTAAGGCTAATTTCTTATTTTAGTCCTTGTGTTATCTAACTTAGCACTATTGACCTTCAATTATATCAAGTGAGTGATTTTAATCCTTCAACTAACAGATCCGAAAAAGTTAACAGAGAGTTCACTGCTAAAAGGAGTAATTCGAGTATTTTTAAAGTTATTGCTTGAGAAAACATATAACATTTAAAAAGAATTTTCGCTGCAAATCTATCGTTCGTCGATGTAAGAGGGAGGGTTAATGCCTATCAAGTTGGTTTTGTTGAAATTGTAGCTCAGATTGATGAACTTGTTCTTCAAGATAGAGACATGGAAGAGTTAGCTTGTTTTTCAATAAGAGAGAATTAAAATAAAATATCCGAACTATCCCTTTTAGCAGTGAACTCTCTGTTAATTTTTTTTTTGAATCTGTTAGTTGAAGGATCAAAATCACTCATTTGATATAATTGAAGGTTAATAGTGCTAAGTTAGATTACACAAGGACTAAAATAAGAATATAACCTTAATACAGTGACTAAAAAGACCGTTTTCCCATAAATAAATAAAGCAAGGCATAAGAAAAATAAATAAATAAACACACATGGGCATGCTAAGAATAAGACAAATTTTTATCTCCCACATCAAAATCTCAGAGGCAAACTTGCGTAAAATTCAACATCACCCACAATTAACTCAATGAACATTAAAAGGTATTTATTTATGGGAACAAGAATTAATTAACCAAAGGGGGGAGGGAGGTAAACAGTGATGGCATAAAGGATGAGACATGAAAGCTTAAGCCATTTAATCACAAAATACCCAACTAAATCAACTCTTTAGATAATATCTTTACTGAACCAAGGGAGAAATTAATTACACTAAGTGATGCAAACAAGAAGAAAACTAGCTACTGCCAAGCATGTGACTTCCTAAAGAAGAAGAAAATCTCAACATTTTATCATGAAAGATATCACTAATAAGGCAAATCTAATAGGCCTACTAATATCAGAGAACATATATACATGCATTTATTCGATAAACTTCAAATTGCATGACTCATTAACTTCTTTCAAATTAAATAGGACAAATATACCTTAAGCCAAATCACAACAGACAACCTTAAGACTTTTAAAACTTATTGAAGATGATGCTAATAACCTGATAAGAGACATGGAAGGCGTGATGCTTGCAACAGAATATAGACAGCAATAGATCCAACAAATAAGTACCAATCATAAATGTGTCAACAAGGCAGACCCAATTTCACATAATAAGGCTACTACTTTGTTAGACTAATTCAAATCCAAGCTATCAAGACATTACCTTGAACAACAAGGAATATCGGCAGCCAGTAGTAGAGAAAATAAGATTTAATATTAAAGACACAACATTATCCTTTGATCAAAACAACTTACTTAGAGTTTAAAAAGACAACATTTGAAACTCGGAAATCCAAACGAAATAATATGCTGAGGCTATTAGAAAAGGAAAATAGGCATCAACTTTAAAAGAAAACAAGAACGGGAGCAAGCTGAAATCTGGAGAGCGACAAAACCTCACACTAAAAAAAAAAAGAAACTCAAACGGCAAATAGTAAACATTTTCAACTAAAGTTTAAGCAAAATGGAGGCATAAACTCTATTAAAACGGGGTATGCTAGGCAGTAGCACAGTCATGGGATTCAGAAACGGAGAAAACCAGTTACTACATCAACAAAACAATTGATAAAATGACAAACAACCTTCATATTAGTTAGTTAAGATTCTGCCTCTATTTTGGAAAAGAAAAACAATAATAACAAATATCGATATGCTGAAAACCGAAAAGAGGCTACAAGGAAGCAGCTACATTATCGAAAAATCTAAGGAAGTAAATAACAGAAAAAGGACATACCAAAGCAACACTAATAGAACCAAGACCAGCTGACCCATTAATCCATTCGCAAACTTTAAAGATGCTCAAAGAATGAAGAACAATCTCAATCAAGTTAAAACTTTCAATAACCCGCAAAGAAGACTTAAAACTACTAACCATTACACAGAGAACGAGTAGACATAGGAATCGAAAAATCATTCCAGCCATCCTAACAAATATCAACTGAACGAGGACAAAGAACAAGAAGGAAAACAAACTTTGAAGATTATAATCAAAGGTAAAAACAAAACTCTTAATCAAAGGCATTCTAGGCATCAATCACACAAAAAGACATGTTCTATGCCTCAAAAACTAAAATATATCAACTCGAACCAAAACGACCCATCCCTAAGCATCAATAGAAGAAAAGAAGCATTAGAGTGAGGAAAAACAAGAGTCAACAGTAAACTTCTGATTACAAACAAAATGCCAGCTAAAACGAGTTAAGGTCAATATGAAGTTACCTTTTGGAATTACGAGCTTAACTATGAAGCTTCCACCACCAATTTCAAAAGATTCCAACGGAAATTGGATTTTCCCGAAATTTTGTTTGAACTCTAACGCCCCAAATGTAAATCGCTGGGTCGCGAAGAAGAAGAAAAGAAGACGAAGGGGGTAGTATTGTTGTTTGTACGCGTAGTTGTATACGTATGCATGTGTTGTATGTTGCTGTAACATGGGTTTTGGGCTGCTGGGTTTATGACTTCGGCCCAAATTTTCTCTTGAAAATTGATCCATCAAGAGAAACATTAAATAAAATGAATATTAATTAACTATTGTAAAACTAAAGCAATATAAGACAAGAAATATAAAAGATAAAGCAATAGAAATAGGGAGACAAAAGATGGAAGCATTTCTTATTCTTTCAAGTCTTCATCAAATCTTCAAGTGTACACAATATGAACATTTATGCCATATTTATAGTGTAGCATAGAGGCATACAAAAGGTTAGTCATAAACATGCATTAACATGAATATAATGGGGAGGTTATGAAAGTGAAAGGGTACAAGAATAATGGTTATAAAGGTCGAGGTTATGGAGGTTATGATCATCTTCATAATGAGGAAAATAGTGGAGATAATGGGTGAGTAACTTATTGTGTAATGGACATCCATATTATATTGTTTTATAACACTCCCCCTTGGATGTCCATAGATAATATGCCTCGTTAAAACCTTACTAGGGAAAAACCCTGTGGGAAAAAATCCTAGTGAAGGAAAAAGAGTGCACATATCTTTTAATATACTTTGAATGTTGCCTCGTTAAAAACCTTACCACGAAAACTCAATTGGGACAAAACCATGGTTAAGGAAAAGAGTACAACACGTATTTTTCTCTCCTTCATAAAAACTTCACTTGATATCTCGAAAACAATGTATTCCAATCTTGTATCATAACTTTCCAAATATTGATGTTGGCAATCTTTAGTGAATAAGTTTACAAGATTATCACTTGAATAAACCTTTGAACGTCTATCTCACCATTTTGTTGAAGATCATGTATGAAAGACTTTTGGTGAACTATACTTTTTTCGATCTCTTTTGATTATATCCTCCCTTCAATTGAGTTATATATTATTGTCGTATATGATAGCTGAAAAATCACATATTTTCTGAATATGATAGATCATGACTCCAACCAAACACATCCCAACTTACTTCATAGATCAGTATTATTTCTGCACGATTTGAAGAAGTGGTTACCAATGTTTGTTGAGTGCCAAAATATTGTTGTACCTCCATATGTAAGCAAATAGCTCTTTTGCGATCGAGCTTTGTGTAGATCAAATAAATATTTTGCATCTACATAATCAAATCATTTTTGACTCATGAGAGATTGATCAATTATATTTAAGCTCGTCTTTTCTTCTCAATGAAAATCACACATCTTCTAGCATTTGCATAACCAGCAATCTGTAAGTGCACCAATTGCACCAATACATAACATTTTAAATCATTTTCATGAGGTTTAAAAGATTCATTCTTTGTGTTAAACAATCTCAAAACCATTGGGCCCTCAATGGAATTGCTTTAAGACCTTTTAAATCCTTCAAGGATTTTCGTACAATATTCATCGTCTAGTTAGACGTAATAATCAATTATTTTGCATATTCAAGTATTTCATCTATTACCAGACTGAAACAAGTCTTATTGCATCCACCACTAGAGAATATATCTCCATTTAATAATGTCAGGATTTTTGCGAAAACTCTCTATGCCCCGAGGCACAAATCGTACTTCATATCTTACGGTTATACTTTCGCATAATGATTCAGTTGTACCCCACTGACATATATTTTGATGTATGAACTATAAGTTCAAAAACATTACTTTCCTAAGTGAAACAAAATATACTTGAATAATGCATTTTATTTGGCTAATCATTTATCTGTCCACGCTATATGACAGATTTAAATTTTAAAATCCCCGTAACCATTTATAGCATTAAATGCTACTTAATATCAAATATATCGTCGACGGTCATTTTGATTTCGATTCCAATACGACATAACTTATTGAGATCTCTTCATTTATTTTCATCATTTTCAGGTACCTGAACCTTTGCCAAGGTTTTATGAAGTGTTATGTCATAGTGCTCTTTCAAAGCACTTGCCTCATTATCAGGATCATTTTGATAATTACTCCTCTCCTTCCTCAAGGAGTTTTACGTTTGGAATCGATTGGTCTATCACGCTTCTAGCGTACCATAGACTGTCCCTCAAGGACTATTTATTCAAGCATTTGCAGCTTAATCAAAATATTGGGTCAGCATACATCTGACAAATTATTTGCAATATTTTGCTTATGAATTATCTCTTGAACTTCAAGTTCACTTTTTTTTAACGAGGATCGAGGATCTAGATAATTCATGCCACACATAATCTCAACTGCTAAACATATCTTCCCCTAATGTTATGATATCTAACATTTACCCTCAACCTCATTTGGGGATCCATCTTTGTGCGTGGTGTAGTAATAAAATCATATATGCACACATCACATTCTTAGATGGAAATTATTTGGTTCCTGACCATGAACCAATTGTGATGGGAGAACCTTGTTGGCTTGATGCATACATTTTAAATAAACTCATCTCATACCAAAGTTTATTTGAGAGATTTATTTTCATAATCAATGGTCTAGCTATAATTTGAGGCAAACAATTTCTGCTAAACCAACCAGCATTATCAACATGACTTTATAGTTTGGAACTGTGCTCTTAATTTAATAATTTGAGCAAACAACCTTACAAAAACCAATTTATAAGTTGATACAAATGCACATGTGACCATACCATAGATACATCTATTAAATTATAATAGTAAACGGTCCACATGGCAGGTGAACGGACCCATATTCACCTTTTTATATGTACCAAATAATTTTAGGGGATACAATTCCAACCTTAACTGGTACAATGATCCTTTTATCACGAGAATAAACTACAAAAGAGAATTCTTGAAGAATCTTTATTTCTGCAACATATAGCCATGTGAATTCTTAATTTATTTTGCATCACATTTGAATCGGAATGGCCAACCGATTATGCCAACTGACATTTATTCTAGTAAACTTCTAGTTTACTTTTGCATGTGATTCCATCACCATGCCCGTATTTGTATACAACAAACAACGGAAAGAAATGGATAATCTTATACGTAAATATTTGTTACCCACTTTGATTGTAGTAATTTGAAGATATTAAATCTTCCCATAATTTATAGTCTCAATATAATATTTGTTTTTAATTCTTCTGAAACTTAAAAAGTTTCTTATGAGACTTACTGCAACTCCAATATTATGAATAATTTCATTCCTATAAATAGTAACAATTAGCCTTTCGAAACTATCAATTAATTTTGTGTAGTACTCAAAGTATATATATGATCGAAATGACCATTTATGTCAAAATATTTTCTTTCAATCTCTCAAACCTCCCGTAGAGGTGAGATGTGACATTCATCTAACAATACATGAACATGTTTGTTGACACCCAATTTTGGCCCTCCACAATATAAATTAATTAATTCGAGCTTCTTAGATTCCAAATGAGTTGAAATAGTTGACTTTATAAAGTACAAAATATATTTTTAAGTCCTTTTAAAGTAGCTTTAGTCAATATTTTTTATAATGTTCTAAGTGATATGTGTTTTATATGTTTTATATAATTAGTTTAAAATATTCGAAAATCGCCTCAAAAAGATTTTGATTTTACTTAATGTTGTATCAAATTAATTTTGTCTAGATTAATGATTATATTTTCGAGTTATAAGTTTGTAATTGAGTTAATTATTTCATCTTGTCAAAGTCAAGAAGCTTATTAATTAATTATTGTCAATTCATTTTATTCAAATTTTAGCCGAATTCGCTTAGGTTGTGTTCAAAATTCATTTGGCTAATGACCAATTTGTTAATTTAATTTTTTTTTTCTCCTTACCCATCTTAAGACCAAAATTGGGCCTGCTTCCAGCAGCCCAATATCCTTTCCATAAATCCCACCTCCAATTCCCAACTCATTTCCCTTTGTTTTTTTTATACATCAGCCCAAGCCTTTTTTTAAAACAAAATATCCAGCAACATATACCAAATACATACAACACCAAACTGACCCGCCCCACTTCGTCTTCTTCCTCGCAGCAAACCCAGAAACCGCGACTCAATCGCGAGAAATCGCGTCCAGCAGCAGTGAGTGTCTCTCTCCTCTCGACGTGTCTCAATCTCCGCGATTCACTCGTCTTTGCCAAGATCGAACGACTCTCCTTCCTCTTCCGTTGGAATTGGTACGATTCATGGCTGTCAACCTTATCTCTTAAGGGATTTTCGAATTTCGAATTTCAAAAATCCATCTCATTTTTTCCCCCTCAAATCAGCCCCCTTCTCATCTATTTATACCCCATCTTCTTCACTATCAAAAGGGGGGGGGGACAAAAAAGCCAGCTTTCATTAGAAACAAAATATACTGTAAGATTATGAGGTGCAAGGTCATATACGACATACGGAATAGACTTCGAACAATCAGAATTTAGAGTTTAGCTTTGAGTTTGCTTTCTGTTTCACTGTTTAGAGCTCGTTGGATTCTCACTTGCGTCGGTGGTGGTGGTATAGCTTCCTTCAACTCGTTCCCGTCTCGCTGCCCGGAAGGAGGTAAAATTCTTTCCTCATTTTTGTTCGGTTTCCGCTAGTTGTTTTAAGCTCTCTCTATTTACATGTTCCCAAGTTATATATATATATATATATATATATATATATATATATATTTATTTTTTTTAAGCCTCTGTAGAATGGTTGATTATTTACCTAATTTTTTTTGTTCTTGCTTAAATTCATGTTACTGTTTTATCTAAGTATGGCTGAATTAATGTTTTGGCTTATCTTTGCCAACTATTTGCATATTTGTTGTCTCCATTGCCTTAAGTGTTGAACCTGTTTGCTTCTTAGTTTATCGCCTTGTGAATTATCGAGTTGCGTCGTCTATCGCCATTTACCTCTCATTCTCATGTTCGAGTATGGCAGGCCTGACATAGCTATTTAAGAGTTGTGACCTTGGTCTTGATAAAGTATGTTAATCTATCTTAAGGTTCCATTTTAGTTCATAATATATTGTATAGTACTTGTTCCTCAAAATAAAATTTAGCATTTGTTTTCAATGTAGTTGTGTTCATTTTTTCCTCATGCAACAAGGATTTCATTTTTTTTTTAACATTGTTTTTTTTCTTAATTAGATCATCTTCTAAGTTCTATATTTTGGCCCTTTTTCTCCGAAAAGAAAATAATATGTTGGCAGCAACTTTGTTCACAATTATGTTTTGTCTCAACTTTAAAAATGGTATCATCGCTTCCTTCCGTATTTCGTCTTCAATGTAGCATGTTGGATGTATTTGGTACTTGCTTTCTTGTGAGATTTTTGGAAAGTAAGCTTGAATTCGGGATTAATATAGTTTGCTTTTAACTCATGACAGCCATTTTGTTTACACCTATATGATTTACACTTTGAATATGTTCGCTAAGTTGGTCTGTTTTCTTTTCGTTTTTGCTCCTATAACTGGCGAAATAGAGTCTCATTTTAGATAATCATGGTTTGTATTCCAAATTGTTTGTGATTAGCTGTACACCGTCATTAAGAATAGCTTGAGTTAATAAGAAGATTTATATTTCTAAAGCAATCTGGAAGTACCCTGCTTTACATATGAAATGTATTTCATATGGCAGTTGCTTTTGCTTAGAAATCACTAGCTTTGAGTAGCATAATCTCCCTGGGTTTTTAGTAACTTTATCACCATTATTCCTTAATCTGATGACTACTATCTCATCAAATTTTCTTGCTGCTTTGTGCCTCCATTTTGCTTTGAAATGGGATCTTGTTTAATATAGTTACATGATTCCCATTGCCCTTGAGTATCGTGATACATTTCTTACTATTTATGGTCAATTGAACTTCATTTAAAGTTGGGTCTAGATCGTTTAAATTCCGCGTGGTCATTTTTATTGTTTTTATCATTGTGAGTAGATGCTAACTCTAATTTATGTGTTCTTTTTCATATGAAATCTCTCCACGAGTCCTTACGGACTCTATCTCTCCTCCTTGCATCTCGAGTTGGTTCAAATCCAATTCTCATCTTGAGTCAGCCCCCTCGACAAGCTGCAAAACTGATGTACAGATTGAGGACGATAAATGCAGGCTGGAAATTAATTTTGCAGGTCTCAGAAAGCCCAAAAGAGGGCAGTATACATGAAGTATACGATTGTATACAAAAGTATACACGAAAGAATCGTTATATACAGGTCTGAACTGACAATACAGGTTGTAGAGGCTAAGATAGATCGTATACATTTGTTATATGGTCCAATATACAGGGCAGAGGGCCAAAATACTGCTCGTATACAGTGGTATACACGGAATATATACGCAGAAATCAAACATAAAAATAGAAAAAATAAATGGGCTGAAACCCATTAGTAGGCCCACTTTAAAGTTTAGGGCAGGTTTGGGTCAAACCCAAGAATTTGAAATTGGGCAAAAATCCAAATGTGGTATTTCTTCTTCCTTTTATTTATTATTATGTTTGACTAACGCTTTTGTGTTTTTTTTTAAATTATTATTTAATTAAATTCCCTAACGTAAGTCATTTCTTATTTTCATACACTTAATTTAAATATATATATATATATATATATATATATATAATTTTTAATTTTTTTACTTATCACTTAGTTTTACTTATATTCCTATATTTGTCTTATAACCCCACGTCACTCTCTTTTAAAATGATCTCTTTTATTATTTTTGCTTATTTTCCCTAAATATCTAAGATATATATATATAGTAAGATATATATATATATATATATATAGTAGGTAAGTAAATGAATAAAAAAATGGATTTTCTATACATAGTTTATTTGAAAGTTAATTTAGTCAAATCGCCGGTCAACCGCGAGTTAGCGGGCATTTCGAGGGCCTAACACCTTCTCGGAATGTACATTTGAACTTCGAACCCTTTTTCAATTGATTTTTATCTTTTTTTTAAATCTTTTGAAAAAATAAATAAATAATAATCTTAAGTTTTTCTTGATTTTACTAAATATCAAGTGGCGACTCTGTAATTTGAAAAGTCGATTTTTCTTGAATTATAAGATTAATCGATTTTTTGAAACTTTGTCATTTTTTACTTTACATATTATATATTTTTAATAAAACAGAAATGGCGACTCTGCTGGGGATTAATTAAGTTCTAACCAAAATGATTTGACTATTTGGACTAATTGTATTTATTAAACTGCTTATATGTGATTAAATTGCTTAAATCATAAACTGGCATTGCATATCATGGCATAATTCTGATGTATGTATAGTATATTAAAGGACGGTTTGCGGAACTGCAACCGGACTTTTTTATACTCACCTTTTTTCGGAATTAGCGGCAATTTATTGGTTCGTCATGCGTCCAATGGTTGTCGCGAGTTCCAGCCCAAATTGTTCGTTTGGGTTCCCGGTCTTTTCAAAATCCACTCCTAGTAAACTAGCGTAGAACCGAGCTAAAATCCCGAATTTAGGAGCATTTGAACTAAGATGACCCAACACCCAAGGCGTATTGGGCCCATTAGAAGCCCACCTTGTGTCTACTTGGCCCCAAATTGCCAAAAAAAAGACAATCATGCTTATGTGTTGATTGAAGGATGTATATGCATTTTGGAACAATTTATTGTCTACGGGGGTGGGGGTTGACTAATTTTTGTCTGCTATTTTGTAGGATGAATCCGACACACGAGCCTTTGAAAACAAGAATGGTTACCATCCCCGATCCCTTCCTCAAAGTATGGTGGAGGTTCATGAATAACGACGACAAAATGACCGTTCAGAAACACATAGGATACCTCCCGTCACTGCTAGAGATGAATGCTTGGCCCGGCCTAATTGGAACGATGGTGAAATTTTGGGATAGTGAGAACATGGTCTTTCGGTTCGGGAAAGTAGAAATGACGCCAACTATTGAAGAAGTCCTTACCAGCTACGAAAGTGTCGCCATGTGCAACAAGAGAAAACATCATCCAGATACAGATCTCCTATATGGGATTTTGCCAAAATCCCAGAAAAACTGTCATTAGTTAAAACCGAGTGGATGGACAAGCTCTCTGGCCCAAATATACCTTTCAGAAAGCTATATTATCGATTCGGACGTGCAAGGGCTTATGAGAAATATAAAGACGAGTTCGTTTCAAAAGAGAAATGGAAAGAGACGCGTCCCCTCGCATTTGCAATATGTTTACTCGAAACGATGGTTTTCCCTCAAGGGCCAAAATATACTATTCATCCTAGTGTGTTTATGGTCACTCATGCCATCTTCTACGGAGTGGACTATAAAACATTAACAAAGTACTACACTTTAGCGCCTATGATTTTGGCCGACATCTATAGGCTTTAGACAAATATTAGAGCGAAGAGCGCTTCTTTCAGGGGTGTAATCTGATACTACAGTGGTGGACATTTGATCAAGACTCATAATCCAAAAGAACCAGATCCCCTAAGGCTCAGACGAGCTACATGGTCATGATTGGTGGTTATATCACAATCGTTGCAATAAGACTGGAGGAGAGAGTTTTTGGTATCCGAGGCTTCGAGGGTTGAGAGAAGAAGACGTATAGTGGTCAATAGATAGTTTGGTGGTAACTAAGAATATGGTGGTTCGAACAGAAAAGATCCCTTATTTGGTATTTGCTGGGTTAAGAGGGACTAGACCATATGCTCCCGGTCGAGTCCTAAGACAACTAGGAGGGAAACAAGAGTTGCTCCAGATCGCAAATATGAGGAAATTTGCAACTGACCACGAGAACGGGCGAGTTGCATTTGCTGAAGACATGCGTAGGATGTGGAAGTCTCGTAGAGTATTGGGTGAGCCTGTACCAAACAGGTTTCGTCCAGAATGTTTTAGAGAGTACAAAAAATGGTTGAAAAAGAGTCTCGCTGGAACTATTGAGCCTGGTCCGAACGTTCCTCATATTATTGCAGAGGTTGGAGCCAAACATCAAGTTCGACTTCACCGACTTCAAGAGAAGTTTGATAAGAATGAATTAGAGCATCAACGTCGTCATTCAGAAGACGCCAAAGCTATAGCTCAATTGAAACAAGAGCTACGAAGAGCCAGACAGTGCATGACAGAGTTAGATGATAGCATGGAACAACAGATTCAGTCGATAGAAGGGTTCAGACATCAAGAAGGAGCTCGATTGGCGAGAGATCATCTATGGGCGAACAGATATGCTATGTGGGAAGAAGTCAACGTCGCCAAGAGGACCAGACTTGGCGAAGGATCAGAGGAGGCTTGAATTTTATTTACCATCCCTTGCGTGGGACTGCTCTATTTGTACTTTATTTTGTAATTTATTTTTCAGAACTATTTCATTGTTTATGTTTATCAGACATTTTAGATGTTATTAATGAAGTATTTTGGGGATAATGAATTGGGTTGAAAAGGCATATACATCCTTCAAATTGGTCGGCCTACCTTTGGCATAAAAGGGTCACATGCATATTAGGACGCGATATTTATCTGTAATACTTGTGTGTTTATCTGCTCTCTGTGTAATATTATGCATTTTTTATTCTGAATCCAAACTGACAAATTTGCTTTTGAGTTGTTTTCCTTCTCAGGTTTTTGAACTGATCTGTGTTGATTAAGCTGGCAGATCATCCTTACTTCACCAGATCGAAGGGTCCCGCAGATTCCTTCCTAAGGCAAAATTTTGATAAAGGAAAGACGATTATGGGAGACAATAACGAAGAGGTGGGTCTCACTGATGTTGTAGTGGCTCAACCCACCGTAACAGACCAGAACGAGTTGATTCTGCAGTTGATGCAACAGATTGCGGAGATGAGGGTAGAGATGCAGAGAAGGCAGGATTTGCCTCTGCCAGGATGTAATGTTAATGCTGTAGATGGAAGGCCTCCTATCTACTTCCCTTCCTCCAACATGGATCCAGCTCAAGGCGTGCCGCTCACTCAGAATTCCCCTGCTATAGACTCAACTACCCAGAATCCGCAATATGCTTCAGCCTTTTATCAAACTCCACCACCTCCTCAGAATAACCACCCCCAAATGTCCTCTCATCTTCAAAATACCCAACCTCAATCCACTCCACCACCGCAAAACCAAAGTCAAAATCTGAATCAGAACACTTTTAATCCTCAGGCATCCCACCATCATTTAAATCAGAACACCAATCCTCAGACTTACCCCCAAAATTACCAAGCTGCTCAAAATGCCCAGAGTCCTTCCATAGCTCCACCCTTGCCTAAAAGAGCCACTTTCCAAATCCCTGTCCATGCTGAGCACGACGCGCACTGTTCTGAGTTGGACCATTACGAGGAACAAGAAAGAGAATGGAGAGTGAAGAAAGAAGCAAAAATAGACATAAAGGAGGAGATCAAGAAGGCTATGAAAGAGCTTCAATGCGTCCCCGATACCGCCGGACTTAACTATGAAGATTTGTGCATTCACCCAAGTCTGGACCTTCCAGAAGGGTTCAAGATCCCGAAGTTTGATAACTTCGGAGGAGTGGGCAACCCTATGGCTCATCTGAGAGCCTACTGTGACCAGCTCGTGGGAGTTGGAAGGGACGAAGCTTTACTGATGCGGCTTTTCAGCCGAAGTTTGTGCGGGGAGGCTCTGGAGTGGTTCACCTCCCACGAAACCCTACAATGGCCCATCTGGAATGCTCTAGCAAAGGATTTCATCGAGCGATTCGCTTATAATGTAGAAATTGTTCCTGATCGTTACTCTTTGGAGAAGATGAAGCAGAAGACTACTGAGAGCTACAGAGAATTTGCCTATAGGTGGAGGAAGGAAGCAGCGAGAGTAAGACCACCCATGTCTGAAAAAGAAATTGTTGAGGTGTTTGTGCGGGTGCAAGAACCCGAGTATTATGACAGATTCATATTGCTCATTGGAGCAAAGTTTGCTGAAATAGTCAAGATCGGTGAGACTATAGAAGACGGTTTGAAAACAGGGAAGATAGCCCGTGTAGCCGCATCACCCGGATCTTCAGGGTTGTTAAAGAAGAAGAGAGAAGAAATTGCTACAGTTTCATATGAGGGGAAGAAAACCCCCAGAAGCTTGTTATATTCCCGAGGTCATTCTCGACCTTCCCAAAATTCCTATCAAGCTTGCGCTAGTCATCCCAATAATTCTCTAAGTTATGAAAATACTACCGCCACCTATCCGAATGTCCAAGCTCCACTATAACAAAGTCCACCCCTAAATTACCAAAATCCATCCCCCGCTTATCCAAATCACCCTCCACTCTACCAAATTCCATCTCCTCACTACCAGGGTGTGGCTCCCAACTGTGCTAACGTGCAGTCGAGCTACCGAGAACCCCCTACTGCATATCAAATCCAAGCTCCACCATATCAAAACCCCCACCCGAATTGCCAAGCTCCATTGCCAAACTACCAAGCCAATTCATATCCCAAAGGTCAAGCTCCCCGTCCGAACAACCGGGGTAATCAACAGATGTCTCCCCCACAAGGGAGTTATGATCCTCCTCGACCTCGGTTCGAGAAGAAACCTGCAAGGAATTTCACCGCGCTCCTTGAAAGCCGAACAAAGCTATACGAGCGACTGACTGCGGCCGGATATATCCACCCTGTGGGGCCCAAGCCCGTGGATATCAATTCAAAATTCTATAGGCCAGATCAGAGATGTGCTTATCATTCCAACAGTATTGGGCATGATACTGAGGATTGTATCAACCTCAAGCACAAGATTCAGGATTTAATTGACCAAGAGGTGGTCTCTCTCCAACCAGCTGCACCTAATGTCAATACCAATCCGTTGCCGAATCATGGGGGCAACAATGTCAATATGATCGAGACAGACGACGACTGGTGTGGAACGAAAATGATAACTCCAATCGTACCTGACGAGTTGGAAAGTTCTGTGGCTTCGTTGAGTATCAAAGAGAAAAAAGAGTTTATTATATTGACACCCGCAAAGGTTGTTGCCTTGGTGCCATCAAAAACTCTTATCAAGCCAAAGTTCGTGATTGAAACTGCAGCTGCACAAGGTATGACCCGATCTGGAAGATGTTATACTCCTGAGGAGCTTGATCTCGGAGGTCAAAAGAAGGATCAGACTAAAAGGCCAATAAGTGAAGGCGAAGCAGAGGAATTTTGGAGAAAGATGCAGCCGAAGGATTATTCCATTGTCAAGCATTTGGAGAAGACTCAAGCCAGATTTCTGTGTGGGCCTTGTTGATGAGCTCACAGTTGCACAGGCAGGCTTTAATGAAGGCTCTTGATGATACGTACGTGCCCGCGGGCACAAGCAGTGATAACGTGGCCGCTATGATCAACCAAGTCATTCGAGGACATCAAATCAGCTTTTGCGATGATGAGCTGCCTTTTGAAGGGAGGTCACATAACAAGGCACTGCACATCACTATCGTATGCCGCAAAAAGGTCATAAATCGCGTCTTAGTAGATGATGGATCTGGTCTGAATATTTGCCCGTTGTCGACTTTGAAGCAGTTACGGTTTGACTTAGGGAAACTGGAGCAGAACCAAGTCAATGTAAGAGCCTTCGATGGGGTGCAGAGAGATACGTTGGGAGCGGTGAATTTGGTCCTCCAAATGGGTGCGGCAGAATTCAGCGTACAATTCCAAGTCTTGGACATTGACACCAGCTATAACCTTCTTCTGGGAAGGCCTTTCATTCATATGGTTGGAGCTGTGCCTTCTATTTTGCATCAGATGATGAAGCTCATTTGGAAAAACGAAGAGTTGGTTATTCATGGTGAAGGGAGTCACTCCGGCAGACAGGCGCCAATCATTGATGAAGTATCGCGAGGTACAGATTTCTACACGGTGGAGCTGGTAAATGCCACCGGTGAAGACTTGGCCCCACATCCTCCTATGCCTGCTGTGTATAAGATGATAGCTACTGTGATGCTGCAGAATGGTTTCGAACCAGGTTTCGGATTGGGAAGAAATTCCTAAAGAATTATTGAGCCTATTCCGGTCCCTGTCAAAGGAGCAAGATATGGTTTGGGGTACGTCCCCACAGATGATGATTTGAAGGTGAAGAAGAAGAATGATCAAGCATTGGCTAAACCAATCCCTCATTTATATCAATCATTTCCAGTCCGAGAGTATGCTGAACAAGACGACCTTGGGGAAGGAATCTGTGGCCTTTTTGAGGAGATTGACGCTGTTATTGAGGAAGAGGTAGAGCTAGCTGGTATCCGTGATGCTGAGCCTAGAGAGGTGCTGCAGAACTGGACCTCCACGCCAATCCTGATTCCCCGAACTTCTTGGTAGAAGGGCATCGTTTCATGCATATTTAAATCGGTGGTAGTCCGAAAGAGGCCCGAGACCCACCATTTTGTATTTTATTAATTTCTTGCATTTTAAAATTCCCTCGTGATGTTTGAAGAAGGCAACATGGCCCTTTGCCATAGCCAAAGTTTGCATTATTTCTTATTTTGAATGAAAGCCTTTTTATTAAAATTTACTTATTTACTTATTTGCCATATTTACTTTTCTAACTTTGTCTATTTTCAGTAATATAAGTTTTAAACCTGCCAATGTCATGTCATGTCATGAGCTGAACGAACAAAGTGAGGCAGGTGATGACGAGATTGATGAATACGAAGAGGAAAATGGGGTACCGAAATATGTTGTTGAAGAATTTCTGCAGTTTGAAAATTAGCATAAATCGAATTTAGAGGAAACTGAAATTATAAATCTGGGAGACCAGGAGTGTGTCAAAGAGGCCAAAATCAGCGTTTATTTGAATGAAACTCAGAGGAGGGATCTAATTGATTTGCTCACTAAATACATTGATGTGTTCGTCTGAGAAGTCAACGACATGCTAGGGCTGAGTACCAATGTTGTGTCTCACAAGTTGCCGATTAATCCAGGGTTTAGTCCGGTGAAGCAGAAAACTCGGAAATTCAAGCCTAAGCTGAGTTTAAAGATTAAAGAAGATATCACCAAGCAGATCGAGTCTCGACTGGTGGAAGTGACACAATACCCGACTTGGTTGGCAAATGTTGTTCCGGTCGCCAAAAAAGATGGGAAAATCAGAATATGTATCGACTACAGAGATCTTAACAAAGCTAGCCCTAAGGATAACTTTCCATTTCCGAACATTCATATTCTGATCGATAACTGTGCTAAGCATGAAATGCAGTCATTCGTGGATTGTTACGCAGGTTATCATCAGATTCTGATGGACGAAGAAGATGCAGAAAAAACAACTTTTATTACACCTTGGGGTGTATATCATTACAGAGTGATGCCATTCGGCCTCAAGAATGCTGGTGCTACCTATATGAGGGCTATGACGACCATATTTCATGACATGATTCATAAGGAGATTGAGGTATATGTGGATGACGTCATAATCAAGTCCCACGAGAGTTCGGACCACTTGACACATCTAAAGAAGTTCTTTGAGCGTTTGCGTCGTTACAACTTGAAGTTAAATCCCGCCAAATGCGCTTTTGGAGTTTCAGCCGGAAAGTTGTTGGGATTTATAGTCAGCAGAAGGGGTATTGAGCTCGATCCTTCTAAGATCAAAGCATTTCAAGAGTTACCTCCACCGAAGACGAGAAAAGAGGTGATGAGTTTCTTAGGGAGGCTGAACTACATCAGTCGATTCATAGCTCAATCAACCGTGGTGTGTGAGCCTATCTTCAAGCTGTTGAAGAAAGATGCTCCGACAAAGTGGACTGAAGAGTGTCAGACTGCTTTTGATGCTATCAAAAACTATTTGTCCAATCCACCGGTGCTAGTTCCTCCGCGAGAAGGGAGTCCTTTGTTGTTGTATTTGTCCGTCTCAGATAGTGCATTCGGATGCGTGCTCGGTCAACACGACGAGACAGGAAAGAAGGAAAGGGTTATCTATTACATAAGCAAGAAGTTTACGCCATACGAGTCTCGTTACACTCTATTGGAGAGAACATGTTGTGCTTTGACTTGGCTTGCCCAGAAGTTGAGACATTATTTGTCTTCGTATACTACATATCTCATTTCTAGAATGGACCCGCTGAAGTATATCTTCCAGAAGGCGATGCCGACCGAAAGTTAGCTAAATGGCAAATGCTGTTGAGTGAATTTGATATTGTGTTTGTGACTCAGAAGGCGATAAAGGCACAGGCCTTGGCTGATCATCTTGCAGAAAATCCAGTTGATGAAGAGTATGAGCCGCTCAAGACTTATTTTCACGATGAAGAGGTATCCTTTGTGGGTGAAGATATTTTCGAAATGTATCCTGGCTGGAGATTATTCTTTAATGGAGCAGCAAATCACCAAGGTAAAGGTATCGGAGCAGTCTTAGTGTCAGAATCTGGTCAACACTATCCCATGGCAGCTAAGCTCCGATTTAATTGCACGAACAACATGACCGAGTATGAAGCTTGTATCCTCGGTTTAAAAATGGCCATTGACATGAGTGTCCACGAGTTATTGGTTATTGGAGATTCAGATTTGTTGATTCACCAGGTTCAAGGAGAGTGGGCCGTGAAGAATCCAAAGATTATACCCTACGTGCATTATGTACAGAAGTTATGCAAGAGATTTCGTAAAATCGAATTCAGACATACTCCTAGAATACAGAATGAGTTGGCCGATGCTCTCGCCACCATTGCATCAATGCTCAAACATCCAGATACTGATTATATTGATTCTCTGGATATAGAGTTGAAAGAATATCCAGTCCATTGTTCCCATGTTGAAGCAGAACCAGAAGGTTTGCTATGGTATTTTATATAAAGAAATATTTGGAGTCCGAAAGTTATCCTGAAGATGCAACATCCAACCAAAAGAAGTCGATACGCCGTGTGGCTCTCAATTTCTTTGTAAGTGGAGAAGTCCTTTATAGGAGGACTCCAGATTTGGGTCTTCTCAGATGTGTCGATGCTGTTGAAGCTGCAAAGCTTATTGAACAGATACATGCTGGACTTTGTGGTACGCACATGAATGGGCTCACTTTGGCGAGGAAAGTCCTTCGAGTAGGATATTTCTGGATGACTATGGAGAATGATTGTTGCAAGTTTGTGCAGAAATGTCATAAATGTCAAGTGCACGGTGACCTGATTCGAGTGCCGCCTCACGAACTCAATGCTATGAGTTCACCTTGGCCATTTGTAGCTTGGGGCATGGATGTCATAGGTCCGATAGAGCCAGCCGCTTCGAATGGTCACAGATTTTTTTTGGTTGCCATTGATGTTGACACCCAATTTTGACCCTCCCCAGTAGGAATTAATTCATGAGCTTCTTAAATTCTCAAACAATTTAAAATAATTAGTTTTTAAATTTAAGAAAAAATATAAAGTTTGCGTTATTTTTAATAATTTTTGCCATTTCTTATAGTTTTTAGATAATATATATATCTTACATAATTATGTATATAATTGGTATATTTTATGATTATTCAAAAACCATCTCAAAAATATTTTAAATTTAGTAAGTAGTCTTTTAAATTAGTTTAGTTTAAATCATGGTTATATTTTTTTGAATCACTAATTTACGATTAAATTAATTATTTTATTTTTTGTTAAGATTAAGAAGCTCGTTGATTAATTAATATTAATTTGTCTTATTTAAGGTTTAGCCAAATTTATTAATGTAACACAATTTGGCTATTTCTTAAATTTAATACATCTTAGACTTTCAACCTAACTTAACTTTGAGAAACATTTGGGCGAAGATCCAATTCAATTTTTAGCAGCCCAGTCCATATTTCCCAGCCCATTCTTCACAATTACCTTCAGCAGCCCATTCTTTTTCAAATTTCCTTACAATTTCCTAGGCCCAATTCTTTCCTCCAAATTACTGCAGCCCAATACAATTACCAGCCCACTAATTCTCAACTACACTTTTGGGAGGTTTTGAATTTTGAAATTTGAATTTTTGAATTTTTGAATTTTGAATTTTGAATTTTGAATTTTGAATTTTAAATTTCGTTTTGAATTTTGAATTTTGAATTTTAAATTTTGAATTTTTGAATTTTGAATTTTGAAATTTTGATTTTTGAATTTTGAAATTCAAATTCATCCCAAAATCCATTCATTTTGCCCTCCTAAAAAAAAAAAAAGAGAGTAATTTTTTTGAATTTGAATTTTGAATTTTGAATTTTGAAATTCAAATTCATCCCATCCATTCCATTTCCCCCCTAAATCTACCATAAAAATCTCCTATAAGTACCTTCTCCTTTCTTCTTCTTTCAAAAAGAAAAAAAATTCATGATTTGAAAAAGTATAGAAGAATTAAAAAAATTCAAGAAAGAGGGAGGGATTCACAATTCAATTCAAGAATTCAAGAATTCAATTCAATTCAATTCATTTTTTCAATTCAACATTCAATAATCAATATTCAATACTAAATATTCAATATTCAATATTCATTATTCATGATCTATTTTTCTTTGATATAAAAAATAATTTTTTTTTTGAACATTCATAGTAGTTCAAGTAAAAAAAAAAAAGGGCAAAGAATACATAGATTAAACACCTTCAAATCGTATTCGGATCGAAGATATCACTTGAAATTTTCGATCGTCGTTCGAATCCGAATTGTGAGGTGAAGTCGCTGCATCCCCTGCTCGTACTATCCCGGAATCGCTGCACTCAAAAAGGTAAATATCATTTCTTCTTGCATCATTTACTTCTCAAGATGTAGGTCTTTATTATCTGAAGGTTGTAAGATCTTTAATTATATTATTCTTTTTGAGTTATATATTTCGGCTTAACTCGAATCTTTTTTTTTATTTACTCATAAATTATGTTGTTTTTAAGATATGCCTTATTTCATTACTTTATAGCTAATTCATTTCTATTTTATTGCATGTGAAATCTCTCGATGAGTCCTTATCGACTCTTATCTCTTCACCTTGCATTTCCAACGGGCTATAAAGGCCTAATATTCGTGTTTCTCGAGTCAGCCCCATCGGATATCGTGAAGCAGGTGTACGGGTTGAAAATCGACAAATTCGGGCAGAAAAATATTTTATGTTCTGGAAATTTGAAAGCAAGCTGAAAATATGGCTTGTATACAGCCATATACACTGATATACATATCGTAATACAGAAATACAGGGCCCAAAAAATTGATACAGGTGCTCGGACAGTGAGTTGGGTCGTGTACTTGCAGAATACAGCTCAATATACAGGAAAAAATGTCCAAATATGGCCCGTATACAGTAGTATACGTAAGGGATATACCAGATTTTTTTTAGGAGAATGAAAGGGACCAAAAGCCTTAAAATTCCAGCAGGCCCATTAACAGGAATTGGGTTAAAGGCCCAAAAATTGTCATTTTCCTCTTTTCATCCTTATTTATTTGTGATTATGTTGACTAACATTATTTTGCTTTGGTTTTAATTTAATTAATCCTCAAAGATAGTCATTTTGTTATTTTATATATATATATCCGAAAAAGGGTAAATAGTTATTTTATATTTTACTTAGCCTTTTATTTTAGTTTAGTCTACACTTGATTCTCTTCCCTTAAGAATGATCCTCCTAGTTATTTTCCCTTAATAGATAATTAGAAGAAAATAAGAACAAGCAAGTAATAAAATAAACTTTACTTATTTATAATTTTAGGAATTAAATAAAAAGTCATTTTTAGTCAAATCGCCGGTCAACCGCGAGTTAGCGGGCATTCCGAGGGCCTAACACCTTCTCAGAATGTACATTGAACTTCAAACCCTTTTCAACTGATTTTTATCTGTTTTAAATCTTTTGAAAAACAAATTTTAGGTTTTCTTGATTTTTACTAAAAAATCAAGTGGCGATTCTGTTAATTTGGAAAGTCGATTTCACTTAAATCATAAGATTAATTGATTTTCCGAAACTTAGTCATTTTTTCAAAAATATATACACATATATTATATATTTTTTTAATAAAACAGAAATGGCGACTCTGCTGAGGATTAATTAAGTTTTAACCAAAAGGATTTGACTATTTTGACTAATTGTTATTATTAAATTGCTTATATGTGATTAATTTATTTAAATTACATAAATGGCATTGCATTCATGGCATCCTCCAATATGTATGTATAGTATATTAAAGGACGGTTTGCGAAACCGCAGCTGGACTTTTTTATACTCACCTTCTTCCGGAATTAGTGGCAATTTATTGGTTCGTCATGCGTCCAATGGTTGTCGCGAGTTCTAGCCCAAATTGTCCGTTTGGGTTCCCGGTCTTTTCAAAAGCACTCCTAGTCAACTAGCGTAGAGCCGAGCCAAAATCCCAAATTTATGAGCATTTGAACTAGGACGACCCAACACCCAAGGAGTGTTGGGCCCATTACATAGACCACCTTGAGTCCAAAAGGGCTTACGGCCTGAACGGGCGATCATATTTATTTGTTTAAATTTGAAGGATGTATACATCATCTGAAGAAATCATTGTCCTCGGGATTGGGAGTACATTGTAGCTTATTCTAGTCAAAGAAAGAGCTCACAAGTTACTAGTCTAAGACGTGGGAACCCGGAGAGGAGAAGAAATGAGTAGGGAAAGACCTTCTATGAAAGCATAGTTCAGAATTGTACCCCTGCGTGAGACTGATTATTTTGTATCCCGTTTTCCCCAGTTATATATCCCCATTTAAGTTTTATTCATAAATTTGTATAAATATGGATTTTGGGACAATGGGATGTTTCAAATGACATATACATCCTTCAAATCGTTAGGCCTACCCTTGGCATAAAAGGGTCACATATCTGTTAAGAACGCGCAATAACTTTTTTGCTTACTCCTTTTTTTCTTTCTTTTCTTTTTCTCCATTCATTCTTAGTTATTTATTACTATTCTTTATTAATACAATTAACCCCTCTTTTTTTCTTTTTTTTTTTCTTCATTCATTCTTATTTATGAGTACTATTCTTCATTAATTCAAATTACCCCTTTTCATAATTAATTTTGAGTTTTTTTATTACTTTCTCTTGCACTAATTATTAATCTTTTGATATGAGTGTAACGTGTTTATTTTTTTTATCAATTAGTGAGTACTGAATTATGAGCGTCAAATAAATATTATTAAGAATATATTTAAATAGTAATTTTTAAAAAAAAAACATAAGTTTCAAAAAGATTTTTTTTTAATTTAAAGGTTCTTTCGATCTTTATCGATATTTTTGCTATGTAAGATGACTAGGCTGAAACTATAATTTTTTTTCTTTCTCAACTATATATTCCAACAACATATAAAGTCAATGGAAGATGAATATATTATTTAATACTATAATATGGTTTATACAAGCCCAAATTTTAATGTGAATTTTCCCCCCCTAAAAGTTTCAACGAGTACGACATCTAATTCCAAAATAGAAATAAAAATTGAATTGTTTAGTTATCTCTAATTACATAATATCTAAAAGAAAATATTACTACATGCATATTTGATTGATTTGTTTATAAAAATAAAAAAATTAATAACCTGAATTGCAATCCAAAATTAAAGCAACCGATCATTTTATTTTATTTGAACATTGTGACACCCCCGACCTCCAAATCCTAGATCCGCCTCTGGAAGCAGTCCATCACTACACCGCAACCTATATTAGTAATATCACTGCGCAATATCACTTGACATAAACTACATTTTATGTCAAAACCAGACAAACGTTGAAACGAAGAGAGTAATTAACATGATGTCTGAAATAACATGACATCGGAAAGTTGATACTTTCGGAACATCAAAAAAAATACGAGGGATCGTTTTGATGTGAGGAATAAAACTAAATAGTGATGAAACAAATTTTTTATATCTTATTTGATTGTCATATTTGTAATAACAATTATCCCACTATTTATATAATAGTTATGTTTTCAAAGTTCCCAAGGACATCAATAGTAATAAAGAGATAAATCCACAATATATATTATTAATAGTACCAAAAAAAACCACATATCTGTTATAAAAAATAAATAGGCCCACAAAGATTACGTATTGATACCATGTTAAATACAAAAATAGCCTAAAAAGAGAAGAAAAGAAAAGAACAGAACCACATGTACGTGTTTTTTTTTATTTATCAAATAAATAGGACCACACAAAATTAAGTATTAATTGGTAGGCAATATTAAGTAAATGTTAAATTACAAGAACGTCATACTTATAAGTTCCTCTCTTTTCCCTATTCTATTATATAAATAATATATTAAATATTATATAGAGTAATACATACTCTTAATCAACAAAATATAATATCAATAATAAAATCAAACTACTCTAACCTGTAAAAAATTGAATATTCAGACCTTGTGCACTTATAATTCTCATCTAGTGTAATACAATTATAAGTGTGGGTGCTACTAGGCCAATTAGAGGTTTCTCCAATGAGATTTATAATCTCTAGCTGGCTAGGACCCCATTATAATTATGTAAATTGATTTTATTAGTCCCACTAAATCTTGGAGTAAAATATATGATATATGTGCTGGATGCACTACTCTCCACATGTTTGTAACAAAAATTATACCACAATTTGTACCAACATTTTTTAAAAGATAAAAAAGTCTAATGGTATATTACCCAATATTAAAAGAAGATAAAAAGTATTTTATATTCACATCTCTAAATTCTAGTTTGGTATTACCCCACGCACAAATGTCTCAGGTAATATAGTAATTAAAAAAGGAGGGACAATCATAATAGGATCTTATTAAAGGTACTTAGTACTAATTTACAAAATATGAATTTTTTACCCCTATCACTCTCCTAATCTAATCCCCTAATACGTCTTCCTATTCACTAGTTAAGTCCCACTTAATTCTTTAAAAACTTCAAGCTTTTGATTTTTTTTACCAAATTGATAATGATATAGAATACAATATAGCTTTACAATTAGAAAAATATTATACACATGTACAAGGACATTTCGCAAAAAAAATAATAATATATGATGCTGAAAGACAAAATTAATTAAGTTGAACAAAATAATGAATGCAACAAAAAGTTCCTTTATTTTCTACCTATAGTGCACTATAAAGTCATTAAAACTAGGGCAAATTTTGTGATTTGCATCAAACTTTTTCAGGCTTTCTTCACAATTTTTTTAAATTATATTTGTATTTAATTTGACCTATATATGCATAGTGAAAAAATAGAACTATTAATACTTTTTTATCATATTTATTTTTTTCAAAACTCATCCCATTTCTATTTATTAAAATATTGAAATAAACTGTGTGTACATTCTTTACTTATATCGTGTGGAATTATATTGGGATATGTTAGTTATTATTGTTACATTGTTCATTTTATCAAATCAACATTTTATGTTACTTTAACTTTTAACATTAGTTACTTATTCTTTAAATTATTTCTAAGACTTAAACTTATACACAAATTAGTGTGAATAATATGGTAAAATATATGCTTGATGTGTTATTTTTCTTAAAAAGTTAATTATAGTACGAGTTTCGACATTGACGTTTGTCTTGTGCAGAGTAGCTTAATTTAGATTCAAAGACTCGAGCGAGCTCCTAGCATTTGGAGTTGTCATTCTCTCTCTACTTTTACTAGGACTAGTCTTCTGTATATTTATATTTACTTTCTACTATTTATATTCGAGGTTTGATTTGTATATTTAGATCCGATTGATACAAGGTTTTGGAGATATTTTATGTTTAATTGATTTTCTCTCTTTCGTTTATTTTGATAATTGTCCTTTATCTTCCGCGTGATAGCTCGTTGCTTATAGTTCCGGGCTATAAATTCAACTTACCTATTGGTGGGACGTATAAAGTATCATCATGATGTGAGATTTTGAATCGTGAAAATCTCGAAACAATAAAATCCTAACCGTTTGACCATTCAATATTTATTTTTAAAAAAATGTTGAATATATCGATAAATAAATATGAGAGTGAATTAGACAAAATTGTTGGAAATATAGGAGATGAGGTGAAGCAGCCTGAATTCTGCATCCTAGATGGCGAAAGTCCAGTAACTGAATGCATCACTAGCTTACGCTTTGACCTGAGTAGCATGGGACACGTGAAATTCCGTATGAATCAACAAAGATCACATTGCAAGGCTAAGTACTCATGACTAGTGAATTAAGCTCATCTAAAATTTTAATTAAATAAAAACCTTAAATGTGTATAGAATGTTATTTTTATTTGTCATAATAGAATCTTATTAAGGTACTAAATACTAATTTATAAAATATGAATTTTTTGCCCCTATCACTCTCCTGACTTATCCCCTTATACGTCTTCCTATCCACAAATTAATTCCCACTCAAATATTTTGAAAACTTTAAGCTTTTTTTTTTTGTACCAAATTGACTTTTAAGTTTTTATATTTTGTACCAAATTGATAGTAACATTATTATTATTTTATAGAATACATATTGCTTTACAATTAGAAAAATGTTATATACACATATAGGACTTTTCGCAAGAAAAATATCATATGAAGCTGAAAAACAAAATAAAGTTAATCAAAATAATGGATGGAAATAAAAATTTTGTTTTTAACATATAATGCGCTATGAAGTCATTAATGTTAGGATAGGCTTTTGATTTTCATAAAATCTTTTCAGACTTTTTAAACCTTTTTTTCAATTATATTTGTACTTTAATTTGACCTATACATGCATAATGAAAGAAAAATAGAGCATTTTATTATACTTTTTATCAAAAACAAATTCAAAACACATCCAAATTCTATTTAATGAAAACTTTAGATGAGCTCCTATATTTCCATCAACTTTGGTTAATTCAACCTCATATGCATTTATTGATATTTTCTGCATTTTTATATAAATGTTGAATGGCCAAATGGTTAAAATTTTATTGTTTTGAGATTGTCACGATTCAAAATTTTATATCATGATGACATGTATAACGTCCCACCAGTAAGTAAATCGAACCCATAACTCAGAACTAGAAGCAACGGACTATCATTCGAAAGAAAAGAATTTAGAAGATACTTGACATTTATCAAAATAAAGGAAAGAAAGAAAATTAATTATACATAAATATCCTCAAAACCTGATATCAGTCGGTATTCGAGCAACTAACCAAGATATAATTACAATATAAAGTAAGTATAAACAATTAAATATACAGATCCATCTTCTAATGTAAGTAATGCTTATCCTAGTAAAAACAGAGGGAGAATGACAACTATGAAATGTCAGGAGCTCACCCTTATTTTCGAATCTAAAGTTGCTCCGCACGAGGCACACGTCAACGGTGAGAACTCATACTATGATCATTTTTTTTAAAAAAATTAGCAAATCAATAATATATTTTGTCATAATATTCATATTAACTTGTGTATAATCTTAAGTCTTGGAAAAGTTTGAAGAATAAATAACTAGTGTGAAAAGTTAAAGTAAAATAAATTCTTTATTGTTAAAGTGGATAATAATGTAATAATAACAACAACGAAATATTCCAATATAGTTCCACACGACATAAGTTGGTATATACACATGTCATATCACGAGTTCGAAGCCTAAAGGCAAAAATAATTATCAAAAATTCTAAATGGATACATCAATTTCTTTTCTAATCAGAAGGGTAAAATCGCTGACCTATCAGAGATTTTTTTTTCCTTTTTTATAAAAGAAAATCGCTGCCAATGCAGCGATTTTGGCGAATTCTTTTTTTTTTAAATAGTTAAAATCGCTGCGACAACAGCGTTTTTATAAAAAAACTTTTTTTTAAATCGCTGTGTAGGTAGCGATTTTAGTGGGATTATTTTTTTTTTTGCAAAATCGCTGTGTTGACAGCGATTTCTGTACATTTTTTGTTCTGCCTTTTTTTAAATAAGGCATCTATTAAAGTAATTTTTTTAAACATTTTCTGCCAATTATTTTTTTTAAAAAAATCGTATTAAATATTGATAATTTTTCTGATTTTGGTCAAAATAAAAATCGCATTACAATTGTTAATAAAGATTTCACTAAATGATTTTATTTTTAAAAAAAATCCAAATTTTATATATATATATATATATATATAAGGAATGGCAGGGATTTTGTGAATTTTTTTTCTTCGGAAAATCGCTGAATTTTTTTTTAACAAAAAAATCGCTGCCAAGTAGCAATTTTGGTGGAACATTTTTTTAAGAAAATCCAAATTATATATATATATAAGGAATGGCAGGATTTTTGTGAATTTTTTTTTTCAGAAAATCGCTGAATTTGTTTTTAACAAAAAAATCACTGCCAAGTAGCAATTTTGGTGGAATTTTTTTTAAAAAAAATAAATCACCGCCAATTATTATTTTTAAATCATAAAATTTATTTTAAAAAAAATTCACCAACATTTAATACGATTTTAAGAAATAAAATAGTAACAATATTTTTAAAAAAAATTAATTAACTAAAATAGCAAAAGAAGAAATTTTTTAAAAAGAAGAAAAAAGGTTACAAGGCACCAAATTTTTTTAAAAAATAAAAAAGGTTCCATAGCGCTGTCAGGGCAGCGATTTCCCCCCCAAAAAAATCCCCTCTAAAATTGCTGCCTAGGCAGCGATTTAATTTTTTTTTTTTATAAAAACGCTGCATGAGCAGCGATTTAAAAAAAATAATATGAAAACGCTGCATGGGCAGCGATATTCTTGTAAAAGTAAAAAAATTTGGATAAAATCGCTGGTAGGTCAGCGATTTTGCCCTTTTGGTTAAAAAAGAAATTGATGTACCCCTTTAGAATTTTTGACAATTATTTTTTCTCTTTAGGCTTCGGACTCGTCATATCACGCTGAGAGTCGAAATAATATTGATCAAAATTTGATGAAACTAAAAAAATTATTTTCACTTATGGTGCGCAATAAAGAATTAAATAGGACTGTTGATTTCCTTAAAAAAAATTCATACTTCTTTGACACTTTTTTTTAATTATATTAGTATTTAATTTGACCTATATATGCTTAGTGAAAAAATAGAACATTTTATTATACTTTATTTATCATATTTATTTTTTCAAAACTCATTCAAATTAAACTAGATCTAGTGAAAACTTTAAATGAGCTTAATATTATCACGATCACGATCTGTCGTGAGTGTCACTCAGTCATCCACACCAAAGTTTGGACCAACTACCAGACAACTTATTATAACGCAAAGTTTAAACTAAACATTCGAAATATAATAAATCAAGGTTTATTGCCAAAAATAAATGTCAGAAAACATTCACAAAAATAACCCCTAAAAATAGAAGTCATGTACCAAAACTTTAAAATGTCTAGAATAAGGGGATGCAACCCCAAGCAAGAAAATGGAAGTCTATAAGTCTAAGTCTGAATAGATGGACTAAGAGGCAAAGAGGAATTCATGGCGGCCCAAAGGAAGTACCTCACCCTTAGATTCAGATAGTGCTAAAATCAGATCTGAGATCGCGAAACAGCCGTTTGAATAAGTCATGTACTCAACAAGAAAAGAGTAAGTGCAATATCAGTACACAAAACAAAGTGTACTGGTAGGATTATCGACCAATTTAAAAATTATAAATATAAACACATAACTAAAACATATTACAAACAAGACAACACATATATCAACCAAATCAGTAATACAACCAGACTTACAATCATTAATCCCGACATACACATTTACATGTAGTATATATATCACATATGATCGCAAACAAGCTCAGTTCATTAAATGAATCATATACAAGAGAATACTTAAACATATATATATCATGCGCTGAGCCAATCATTATTAGACTTATACCCGTGTGATATCTGATACAACCAATTTGAATATTTCTGTCACGATCCAAGTCGTCGTGATTGGCACCTACACTAATCATTCGGTGGGAGAACCACTACTACAACCCAAACTAAGTAACTAAACTATAACTAAGCCAATTACGTTACAAAAAAAAGTTTAATTAACTAACAATGTGGAATTAAACACTTATAACCTGAAAGTCAATATATCAAAACTCTAACAACGACAAGTGTAAGAACAAGGGGTACAACCCCGAAATAACAACAACTTAACCAATAGTTTGAGTCCTAAAAGAGTGGACTTAAACAAAGAGAACTCAAGGCAGAAGAACTAGCTCACCCTTGAATTCGAATCGGTCACTGATTTCCTAAGTGAGGTTTGTCAACAGTTGCCTGAATATGTCCTGTACTCAACAAAAATAAGAGCAAGTGCAGAATCAGTGCACAAGCACCGTGTACTGGTAGGATCACGCGGCTATCTCACTAGTGTAACATAAACAAACAATTACTACATTATAACACATGCATAAATGCATAAATATAAACATATTCAATACTATCATAAGAATAAACACCACAACCACTCATAAAGTCCATTTGAGCAAAGTATGAATGAATTCCCACTCCCCCACTCACACTAAGTAGAACTCTTTGAGAAGTCATAAGTCATAGTTCATACACAATAAATACAATTATCACAAGTAGTTGATCCTCTCATGGAATCCAAAGTCAAATTGTTAACATGCCAAAACGTGGCAATCCAATCTCATTTTCATGTCAGAACGTGGCAATCGATCCCAGTTAGTATGCCTGAACGTGGAAATTCGATCCAAGTTAGAGTGCGGAACGTGGAAGGCGATCTCAATAACACATTGAAATAACACATCAAGATCACACATTCAAGTCATGATTTCGTGATATTGATATTCATATATCTCGTTTCAACATCTATGATCAATATTAAAACATGCATACATATACAAGTATCACAATGAAGCAAGAACAAGTATATATCACTCAATCATAGAATCACAACCATCATCTGCCTCGAATCCAAGTTTGAATCCCTAAGGCACTTGAATCTTCCCTTTTCAGATTTTTCCCGCTTGTTCTAGGTCTACAACAATTGATATACGCAAGGACCAACAATCAAAGGTCTAATTATTCAGATCATAACAAAACCAATAACCGTAGTCCAAACCCAAGATCATACTACCAAAAGTAGGGTTTTTTCCACTATAAATATTAGATCAAAACCCTTCCCCGTCGATAATAACCCAAGGAAATAGGCCTTATGGATCGAAAATGGATTCGGAGAGTTAAAATCTTACCTTTAACATAAAAAATGGTGAAAACTGATAAGAACTTGTCTGGGGTCGCCTCCTTAGTCCTAAAAGTCGAAATATACCAAATAGGGTCATTTTAGGCTTTATAAGCGACTTTAAAACGCGTCTGTTCTCTCAATGGACCCATCCCGCTGCAGCGGCGCCGCTCTAGCGGCCTCGGTAGAGGCATAATGTACTCATTCACGAAAGATCAATTTCGGAAGTTCTACTCGTTCAAATTTGATTCCGTTAAGTGCTACGGGTTCGTTATCGTCTTATTTATCAACTCATGTAACAAAATTCACAATTACATCTCTTATTCATTATTATATTTTCCCTACACCTTAGTGAATAGGATTTCTTTCAAATTTGGGCTATGTTGGGTGATTCCAAGTTACTAAAAAAGAATTTTCGTACTACACTTGACATCCGAACAAATCAATAAGATATTTTATACCAGGTGTGATACTCGAGCCAACCAACAATCACATATATCACACACAGTCACATACAAAATGAATCAACCACACTTGTAAGCCACAAGCAAATTAAACAATCGCAAAAGATTGGTAAAATAATATCATTTCACATTCATGCCCTATATTTCTCTCAACATGCGTTGTACAAGTAATACTTTAGAATTAGTTATCATGTGCATAATACATAACTTGGAAACAAGCAACTATCACTTACCTTGAATCCAGCCTTGGAAGCTCAATTGGACTTGAGTCTTCCCTTGATATAAATTATAACTTGTTTTTTGTCTGAAACAATAACATTATAACATAATCAATAAACAGTGACCTAAATATATCCAAATTATAACTTAATCCCAACTATGGGCTAGTTTCATAATCATTTCACTTAACCTAGGATTTATTCACCATTAACTCAAGTCAAACCCTCTCATTAAGTCACCTAACAAAGATTCTAAAGCATAAGAATCGCAATACCAAGGCAGAGGAGTAATTTACTTATCTTAATTGATGAAATTAATGAAAATTGATTGAAACTTTTCCTAGGTCTCCCTTTTTCTTTCCCAAAATGAGTTTTTCAAATAATGAGTGATTTTAGAGATTTTCTGCATTTTAGCGACTTAATTTTCGCTATAGAGGCCAAACTTGCTATAACGACATCGTTATAGCGGGATCACCCATTTTAGAGAGAATTAATTTCTCCCATTATAGTAGCATGACACCTTTATAGCGGTTTGCATGATGTATAAAATCAAAAATTCTTTGAGAAACTTCTTTTTCGCAACACACTTTCTAACTCTGATATTCTACACTAATCCTTTCATGCCAAGTTCAATATAAGGAGCTCTATTAACCTAAATTTGATTTTGAAAAGTCATACAAACTCCTTAATGTCTTAGCTAACAGAAAAAATCAACTGAACGTCCTAGACTTCACCTTGCTTAGATTTCTTGTAAGACTATCCTAGTCTAAAATTTTCATGTCATTATCAAAAGTTTTCTTAACTAAATTTTTTCAGCATTAATTACCTATAATGATAGAAAGAATCGTTACAATAGATATCAATTTATCCATCGCTCGTCCCGAATGATTAAACCATAAAAGTTAGGCTAACTAAAAAAGAAGGTAGTACTTGAATCCTCAAACAAGTGAGGTAACTTGTCCCACACTTTCCTCTTTGTTTCTCAAGTGACTTCCCCAATATTTGGGATGGTGCTTATCGAACCATCTCTCATCCGATCCCGTTCCTTAATTTTTGGACATCTAGATTAAGAATTGCAATTGGTTCCTTCGTATACTGAAGATCCTTGTCTAACATTAATATTGAGTCTCACTTGATAATGTTATCTTCATTCCTATGGTATCTCTTCAACGTGGACACATGAAAAATTGAATGGATCCCGCACAAACTAGGTGTAAGTCATACATTCAAGTTATATCCTGCAACAAACAAAAACGAAAAAATCAAAATGATATAAGAAAGAATAATCACTCAATGAATTTTCACTAAATTGTACTTTCTAAACAACCCTCCCCAACAATGGTATCAAAATTTGATATCGACTAAATCACACCTTTTAGTTGGGCATAAAGCTGTCATTGTCAAATATATAATTCAAACAAGCATTTGAGTCAATTTCCACAAAAAATGTGGTGAGGAATTATAATTTACTATTAAAATTACCGCAAAAATTTGATATCACAAAATTTATAAAATACTTCCTTCGTCCGGTATTGTTTGTCATGATTTCTATTTTTAAAGTCAAACTATAAAAACTTTGACTAACATTTTAAGATCTATTTTTCCATCATATTAATATGCAAAAAATTACAATTTATAGTACTTTTCATATAGTTTTAGAATATCTAATTTTTTTGTTTAAAATATCAATTAATGTGGTCTAATTTAACTTTGAAAATTAGTCAAATTGACTTTCGAAAAGCGCAACATGACAAACAATATCGGACGGAGGGAGTAATACTTAAAACCTATCAGTCATTAAAATTAAAATACTATGTTATCTAACATACAAGATTACGTTGTAATGAACATTAATAATACAAAGAAAAATGATAATTATAACACCTTATCATCTTTAATTTGATTTTATAATTTATTCTTTTGCCTCCAGGAAGTGTTACTATTTGATAATTGGAAAATTAGATAAACATCAACATGAGATATTTAATTTTCTAAAATAAATAATCTTTATTTGTACTAACAAATACTTATAACAATTAACTCTACAGAAATATAAACAACAAAATTTAGAATATGTACTCAAAAACAATGATTAATATCATAAGTATAAATTGATGAATGATTATTGTAAAAAATATACCAGGATCTATAACAATAGAATGAAACAATAAGGAAAAAATTGAGTCCACTAAATGGGCAATGTCCCTTTAAGAAAATTATTCCCCTCTAGTATCCGAGGTTTAAAGGAATAGATCCTCTTAGGATGGAACAATTCTATTCACAAGTGTATTGATACAAAAATAATGGTGTTAGTGAGCCACTCAGGAGAAAAATACACGAATATTTAATTGTGCAAAAGAAGAAGAAGAAGTTCAGAATTTTTGTTGTTTTAAAATTAGAGAAATCCCTATCTATTTATAGACAAAAAAGGTAGTGTGAACAAATGTTTATTGTGCCTTATCGGAAATATTACAACTCTTTGAAAAAGTTTCTACTCTTCAGAAAGGTCACAACCTTTCATAAAAATCGCAACTCTTCATAAAAGTTGCAACTCTTCATAAAAGTTACGACTTTTCATAAAAGTCACATCTTTTCATGAAAGGAAAAGGATATTTTTGGAAATAATTAAATTTAAAAGGAAATTCTTTCTTGTGGTGGCGCCACGTAAGCAGACCTAAGGTTCTCTTTTATATAAATATATTATTACAATAAATCGATCTGATTGTGACTGTTTAGAGGGGTTTAATGGAAATATTTGTGAACTATTTTTACTCTACAATTGTAATTTGTTATATTTGATGATTAACGAAGAACTAGAGTCATGATGTTCTAGACGTTGAAATTCAAACAAATAATTTACTACTCGGCTCTTTAAGTCATGTTCAATGTGCAAAATGTGTCCACTTATACTCCGTGGTGGAGCAAGAAATTTTACGAAGCATGTTCAGAAATTGCATAAGCACATTCTTTTTCTTATTATAGTGTGAAAAAGGTTTAAAAGTTTCTGCTAGTGAGTTTCAACATACGAGCACTTTAAGCCTTGGGCCTTTCAAGACACCTCAAACCATTGGGCTACAACATCCTATTGTGTTAAGTTTATCCAAAATATGTTATTTAATCAATTCATATATCATTTTAATTATATACGATGTTATTATTGGACACCCTCAATACTATGTAGCTACGCCCCTGCTTATACTAGTACTAGTGATGATAATATATATTATACACGAACCCAATATTATTAGCTTTTATAGCAATTATGTATACTTTTTATGATACATGAATAGAATACTCATATTAGCCATTAATTTCAAATTTTAAACGGGACAAATAAAAATGAATACAAAATATAGATGATGGACGAGAATATAACAATAAATTTCATATAGAATTAACTAAGCAAACTAAAGTTAATTAGTAATGAAAACTGATCAGTAGATTAAAGTTAATGAGTACTAAAAACTAAGGGAACATTAGTAAGAAAATATAACGTTGATTTTATTTAGAATTTTATTAAGAAAATTATCTATTTCTACTACTACTATATAAGTGGGAACAAACAAGTAACACAAACAACCATGTTAGTATTAAAGCTAATAAGTAAGAAAAATAATGGTTTATTTAAAATTTATTTAAAAAATTATCTATTTCAACAACTAATACGAATCATAGATTATTTTGAATTAAGCCAATTCAAAGAAACATTTAATATTATTTGCAATCTGCATACACTTTTCAAATGAATAAACTTTGTTTGGACCCAACAATTTCTCTGACAGTTTTCATGATTGATATTTGATAGTGAGAGGCACCATGATATTTTAAAGAAAGTGGTGGTCAATCGGCATGAACTTACAAGTCTTAAACTACCTATTAACGGATCGTTGTTTGGTGTAAGAGATATAAATATATAATTTAGAATAATAATATTTTTGGTATAAAAGTTTGATATTTTATTTGATCGATATATTTGAAATAACTTCTTTTATTATTTATATCATAATAATAGAATAAGTTATTTTAGATATAGAATAGGATAAGTTATTTCAGAATAATTAATTTTACGATAGCTAATTTCCAATTAAATGACCCTAAGTGTGAAATGACAACGTGAAAAGGTGATTGTTTGAATTCAAAAAGTACAATAACATAAGTCACGGTATAAAAACTTATTAAACTTTAAAAATAAAAAATTCTTTCAAAGAAAATAAATTAAAAGGTAGCATTAATTCTTTACTTTGATGGTAAAAATTGATTTCGTTTTTTTTTTTTTTTCACAAGTTTCTCGAAGGTCTTTTTTTCTTTTTTTCTTTCATTAAGAAGTCTAATTTATTAGGTCAGTTTATATGACCACTAAGATACGAAAAAAGATATAATATAGTGGAGATTAATGATATTATCAGTAGAAAATCTTTGTTTAGATGTGTAAAATCTAATCTTATTTTATTATTTTTATATCGTCATCATTATTCATGTATGAGTTGTGAGAATCTAGCTCTATCCAAATAAATCAGACACAAGGACCAATAGAAAAAAAGAAATTATATGTTGGTACTTGTGTGAATTTTGATATATAAATTAGGTTTAAAATATAATTATTATTTTTAATTTTGAATATACGTAGAATATCAAATAGAATATAAATTGCCATTAGAATATCATGTAATATAAATATATTTACTTATTTGTTTTTATATAAATTTAAATATTTAAAAATATTAAAATTTATATATTAGCATAAGTCAATTAAATGATATATTTATATATTATGCTGGTAAATTACGAAACCAAATATTGATGTGGTATCTACGTCAAGCAGTGGCAGACCCCCCACACTTGTGAGGTATCTATCCACACTCTTTTATCAAAAAATTATATTGTATATATCTTATATATCGATACTTATTGATTGTCACTTAATTTTACTTTGTTATATTTTAACGCTCTTTATTGAAATTCTATCTCCGCAACTAATGTCAAGTCAAAACGAAAAGATCTAGATTGTAATAATTTGAGGCGAGGTGTTTTTTGTGGCTCCCCACACTTCTTTCCCACTTGTTATCTTTTTGTTGGGTGTTGGATGGTTCTTGACGTAGACACCTGGGCTATTCAACACCTTTAATAATTAATTTTTTTCTGTTTTAAATTTACAAAATGGTTTTCATCGTATACATATTTAAAAAATAGTATGGTGAGGAATAAAAATAAATAACAAAAAAATTGAAGTAATAATTTGATGACTAAATAAAGTGTCACATGCAGCTAAAGGCGTGACTCAAGAATTAATAAAGTAGGCTGATAATAATTAGTTTTAGGTTTAATTCTTGGGTAGGTAATAATATTATCCTTTTAGTCTTGATTTATTTAAATCATATTTTTAAAAAAAGAGATTTTTATAATTTGTACCCTAAAACACTCTAGAGTCTTGACCATTAGTTTATATATTAACCATAAAAAGAATTAAATTATTTTCATTTATATAAAGATAGAATCTTTTTCTGACGAACTTCAAAAAAAATATCACACAAATTAAAATTTGACTAATTATTCTCTATTAATCCAAATTTTAATGGATAAAGTTATCTAATATTTATAGTGATAAAAAATAGCAAGTTAGCTCAAATATTACATTATATATAAAAAATTGTATATACTAGCAAATTATTAATTCAAATTAAATGCTATAGATATAATTTGATTTAATTGTATTCCAAAGCGAAATATTATTATTTTCGCCTCTCTCGCTTTTATACAAACGCAAATATAAAATGCGTTTGTGTTTGTATAAAGCGAGAGAAAATTGTGTATATACATATATTTTCAGTCCTCTGTCTCCCCTCTTCCAGATCTCGCTCATCACTCTCGAGACCTCACTACCACCCTTCACTCGCCTATCTCACTTTATACAAACACAAATGTATACATTGTGTTTGCGTTTGTATAAAGCGAGAGAAAATTATATATACAAATATAAATGAATATATTTTCATATTATACAAATACGATCTTTTCATGTCCAATTTTAATTTCTTTTGTCTCTTATTTCTCGCTTTACACAAACACATATTATATAATTGATTCTTTTGCATATGTGTATCGAAATAGATTATATAATTACTTTTTTTGCATATATAAATAGCGATAGACATAATTTTTATTTATATATGTATAGCGATATATATATATATATTTACTATAAAACATAATTATATTAACTACACATATAACATATAAATATAATTTTTATATTTGTTATATGTGAAAGTTACTCGCGTATATTATTATATAAGTAATAAAAAACAGAGAACTGTCACATGAAATGGGAAATAGCATTAATATATATATGCAAAAAGCCTTCTACCAACCAAAAGAATACAGCTCTTACACCAAGTACTACTAATAAAATTATTTTTAAAAAAATGCAAATGCCAATAAAAGAAAAACTTATGGACAAAATAATTTAGACTTATTTAATTACCGTCACAAGAATAATAGCCACATAAAATTTGGCCAAATATCCCACCCAACAGTAGCAGTCAATATGTCTGGCTTTCACTTTCTTGCACTTAATATTTTAGATTAAATAAATACACGTGTCATTATTATTTATGAAAAGGCGGCCAGTGGTGTTGACGTGGCAAAAAGTGTAAACAAAAAGTGATTACAACTCATCCTCATCTCCTTCAATTCATTCATACCCACATAAAATAACAAGATAAAATACTTTACTAATTATTTTCATCATCCACAACTCTTGGTTCTAGATATTTTACCTTTCTTTCTTAGTCCACACAATAAATATCACAAATTTTTTTTCTTCAAAAAAAACATTATCCTTAAAAAAGAAATAAAATAAACTAGAAAAAAAGTACAATCCACCCGTTTCAATTTGATTATCATGTTTTGACATGACATAAACGATAATAAACTCAAACTTTTAATTAAGAAATAATCAAAATATAAAAAAGAAAAATCGCAAAGTCAAGGAATATCTAAATATTATATATACATAAAAAGAATTATCTAGGTTTTGATGATCAACACCCCCCTCAAATATCGTGACCGGACACGAATATGTAGAATGTATCAAAATGTCTTTTAATTTTGTGATTTTTAAACATGTCAGGTAAATTATTGAGTTATTAACAAAAAGAGAGAAATATTTATTTAATATTGAGTTATTGAAAGTTTGGAGTTCTAAATTTCGTTAATAACCGTCAATTCATGTTGTTAGGAGTTCACAAATTAATAAACATATGTATATATAATTAATTTTTTAGTATAAATATAGAGTCTACGAAAAAGCTACTGGATTCGTCTGAACCCATGAACCCCACCTAACTCTACCTCTGCTGATGATGAATACCCCTCAAAGATCACCGCTTGCGCAGATATGTAGAATATATTAAGATGTCTTTTAATTTCTAATCTTGAACATGTCGCGTGTAAAGTTAAAATTATTGAGTTATTAAGTAAAAGAAAAGAATTAATTATTTTTTAAATATATTAAAAAAAGTAGGACAAATAAATTAAATCAGAAACAATACTATTTTTATTTATTGGCTGGATATTTTGTTCTATCTTTTCTAGGGAGCGAAGAGTTTTTTTTTATGTAGAGATGTGGCTGAGATTTGTACTCGCTTTATGCACTAAACATGTTGGCCCTTGCTATTTTCATTTTTAAAAATAAATAAATAAATTGATCTAACTATTTGCATTATTCGATCATCACATCAATAAAATCTATGGGGCTTTAATATAGAAGATTTATTATATGCCTTCTCATAATGAAAATTACTTCTTACCAACTACTAGCATATCAATTCATTACCTTATCATGTGATGAAAAGTAGACCCTTTATACTCGTACATCTTCTTGTTTTAATATGTCTCTATTTTGTCTAGGTTCATTTTATTTAAACATAAGTACAACTCCCTTTTTTCGTAATTATTATATTTACGTTTTGCATGTGTCTCAAAAAATTGTAAATAATAAGTATTTGTTAGTAATTTATCTTTGCTAATTAAAAGACTAAGCTAACTTTAAAGGCAATAGTTAAAAAAAATTAATCTGGCACGATTTCAATCATAGTGAGTGACATTCATATCAAATCATGATGAGTGAATCAACATAATGTCTAATGTCTAACATAAATGAGATGCAATGCCGAAGCTTAAAACAAATAACCCATCGTTTAAGGATCTCTTAGTCCAAAGATCTTGACAAGAAAAATAGAGGAATCAACGACAGTCTGAAAGAGTAGCTCACCTTAAATTCAAATATAGACGTTCCTTAATTGAAGTCTCAAATCAGTTGTTGAGATATATCATGTACTCTAAAAGAAAAGAATAGGTGCAATATCAATATACAAACCACAATATATAATAGGATCACACTATCCGTCCAAAATATAAATATAAATAATTTACCACAAGTAATAAAGATCAAACACATATAACACAACCACCTAATTATATAGACTCCTAGCCACATATCATAAAAAAAGAAAACTATATTTTTCGAGCAATATAATAAAAACATGCACTCTAAAAAATAATAATTTTAGTGATTTGGAGGAAAAACTAAAACTAAAGTTTGTCCAATTCTTTTTTATCATGCCATCAATTGGCTTACTGGGGAGGTTTCCCCCTCTCCTTTTAAGTTCCAATTGTGTTAGGATAGTTGTAATATAAAGAGAAAGTTTTCACATTGATAGGAGAAATTATCTTCTAGGTTCTTTTAAAGTCTAGCTATTTTACTATAATTAATTGAGTAAGTCTACTTATATATATATTTAATAAATATATCACAAGGACTTTGACTTTGGATTTGGCGCATGACGGGTCAGATTTGTAATTTAAATTTAAAGACTTATTTTTTATAAATTATTTATTTAAAATTTGAATTTAATATTTTAATCTTAAATCAAATAAAAAAATTACATGTTCATAAAGGAAATAACTAAAGATTATGTTTGTGAACCTTCATGAAAAATCTCCTTATTAGATTTAATTTATAAATATAAAATATTTTGAAAAGTAATATTCAATTGTATATATATTTTATGCCTTGTTATATCCATAGAGAGAAATACTTGTTATTATATTTTAAAGAATATACAATCAATAACTCTGGAAAAAGGATGATCCTTTATGCTTCAAAGCTTCACTTTCTTTAGTATTTTTCTTTTAACAATAGATTTGAACAATAATTATACCAACTAATATGACTTGTTTGTACTTTCTAGACTTAGGCTGAACTCATAAACAGATCCCTAAACTTGTTGGTTTTTCCCTTCAGGTACCTCAACTACGCTATTTTCCTATTGAATCATTGAACCACTCATAATTTGTTCCTTTAAAACATTGTTGGCTGATTTTGATCGGCTTTTCTATTGTAAATGCATTCAATTGTGTTTATATTGTAATGATTTTGGTTGAAGGAATGAACACAAACTGTGTGTTAGTCTCATTTGTTTTCTAATGTGTTCAAATGACTTGAAGTAAAACACAATTATTCTTGAACCGTTCACTATCAATTGGAGTACTACCGAGTTCTGAAACAACATATGTGTCCTCTATCAATATCCCTCACAAAATCTGTTTCTACATCAACCAATGATGTTTAAAAGAAACAAATTATGAATGGTTCAATAGGAAAATAACATAGTTGAGGTAATTGAGGAGAAAAACCCAACAAATTTAGGGATCTGTTTATTTATTTAGCCCTAGACTTATAATTTTTACACTATATAATCAATACTCCCTTCGCCCCATATTAGATAAGCATTTTACTAAAAGTATTCATCGTATATTACTAGATCACTTATTATATCAAGATATAATTAATTTATTTTTCTTCATTTTATCCCCACAATTAATATAACCTCTAAAAGTTTAAACAAATTTTGAAGATCAATTTTTTTCTAGGAGGCGAACTAATATGAACAAAGGGAAAAAAAGGCAAAGTCAAACAATCTATCAATAATTTCTTAATTACGGTATAAAATAAAATAAAAATATTCATCTAATATGAAACGTGAGAGTATTATTAACTTTTCAAAATAATTAATATTAATTTTATTTTAATTTTGTAAAATAATAAATATTTTGAACAATAATTTTAGTAATCTTGACCACCCATATAAAAAGGTGTATATATAAATTTCTACTTTTAATCACAATCAACTACTATAATAAAGACATGTTGCCAACATTTTTAATGTGAAAATACCCAAAAAAATAAATAAAAAATTAATAGGATGTTTGTTTGGATATTAGTATTATTAAGAACAAACTAAACTTTCTTAAAATAATGAAAGAAAGAATTCTTTTTTTTTTTTTTATCAAAATAAAATATCTAGTAGTTTGGATAATATCTTGTCGAGACCAAAAAATTGCATGATTTGAAAGAGGGAAAATGAATATTGAAATAGTAATGAAATTGTCAAACTTGTTTACCCCACCACCCCCACCCAGTAGGGCAGAAAAAGCGAAAAGTGTCATCCACAAAAAAGTTGACACGTGTTATACAAAAGAAGACAGTACAAGGTTCCAGTTGGTTTACTCGCGAGTATGAAATTTTTTAGCACTTTTTGTCAAAATATTGGCTTATATTAAAACAACGATATTTTATTTTAATTTTTTTTTTAGAAATTTCCACGTGTCATTAAACGTGAGCCACAAGAGTTGAATGGATTTCTCGGTTGTTCTACCAGAAATACTAAAATACCCCCAAAAGAAAATTAAACTTTCACTTTAACCCATGACGTGGCACTACTTCTCTTCTTCTTTTTCTTCCTTTTCAACCCCCAAAAAACTCAAAATTATTTCTCATTTTCCATCTCTCTCTTCTCTTCTTCTTCATTCCTTTCTTCAAAAAAAAGAAAAATATTTGTGTGTTGTTTAACACTTGTTTTTAGTTTATCTATCAAGTGTTTTCTTTTCTCTCTGTTTTTTGGGAATTCTTGAAAAATTTGCTTATTTATTGAATTTTTCGTTTGATTTAACAACTTTGATGCTGTGTTTGGTGAGGAAAAGGATGAAAGTTTCGATCTTTAAAGGGGAAAAAAATTGTGTTTTGGGGTTGTAAAAGTGAACAGGGTGTGAAGAGCTACAGTTCTGTATTGGGAGTTGTTAGATCGTGTGGTTTTTTGGAATTTTGGAGCTTATAATTAACTGAATTTGAAGGTTACTGTTGATATTTCTGGGTTTTGGAACTGAAGAGAATTAACTGGGTAAAAACTTTGGTTAGTGATTTTGGCTCAACGAGTACTGATTTGATTCAGCAGAAATGACTACAGGGGTATGCATCTTATCTAATTTTCTTATTTATTTATTGAACTTTTAGATGATGGATTTTTTTAGGACTTACCCTGTTCTCTATAAATAAAAAAGATGGGTTTTCCCTCAGATTATAGCTGCTGTTGTTCATAAATGGCTTGATATATTTCTGTTATATGTGGAATTGTTTATAGCATAGTATGGTAGGTTAATTAATTTTATGATTGAACTGTAGCTCTTGTTGAAGTAGACAGAGAGAACAAATTGCATGTCTTTAGAGTTATTACTTCCTATTTTGGATCTAAAAACAGAATCAAAAGCTAGTCAGTCTAGATTTGGGAATGAATTGTAGGATTTGTAGAGTTTGTGACTAATGTCTCTATGGTAATTTGAAATTTTAGGATCAAAGCGAGTCGGACTCGATACTTGCTAGTAGGAATAGGATGTCAGTTGATGTGGGAGCTCTTTCTCCAAGGAGCATTCAGATGGAAGAACAAGTTAATCCAGGAGAAGAATATGCTCCTAAGGTTCGTTGCTCTGCCAACAATGCTTAAGTTAATGATATAGTTTATGTTAAGACTCATGTCTGAGTGAGTGTTGTTTATTTTCATTCAAAACAGATAAGAAAACCATACACCATTTCAAAGCAAAGAGAGAGGTGGTCTGAGGAAGAGCACAAAAAGTTCCTTGAAGCTTTAAAGCTTCACGGTAGGGCATGGCGACGAATAGAAGGTAAACAACTAATACAATCGATCGATTGTTTGAGCTGTCTTTGTGCTGTCACTCCATACTAAAAAGACCTTGTTTGATTCTCAGAGCATGTGGGAACTAAAACTGCAGTTCAGATTAGAAGCCATGCTCAGAAGTTCTTTTCAAAGGTTTGCTGCTCTTATCCCATTTTATTGTTTGTGTTTGCTCTAAAGGCATCGGAGTCTAATTTGAATCTGTTTTGTATTGGCTGTTGACATAAAGTGTGTTCTTGTGGTCAGGTTGTTCGTGAATCGAGTAATGGTGATGCAAGCTCTGTGAAATCCATTGAGATCCCTCCTCCTCGGCCTAAAAGAAAGCCGATGCACCCTTATCCACGAAAAATGGCAACTCCACTTAAAAGTGGAACCTTGGCTTCAGAGAAATTGAAGAGGTCTGGTTCACCTGATCTCTGTCTCTCCGAGCCAGAGAATCAGTCTCCTACCTCTGTGTTGTCTGCTCTTGGTTCAGATGCATTTGGTACGGTGGATTCCACTAAGCCAAGTGAGCTGTCATCCCCTGTTTCATCAGCTGTCGCTGAGAATTCTGGTGATCTTGTACTTTCTGAACCATCCGATTTCGTTGTAGAGGAGAGCAGATCTTCACCTGCCCGAGCTTATGCTAGTTTAAATCCGGCCAATCAGTCTTGTGTGGTACGTACTATCTTGCTCAGCTGTCTTCTTTAATTCGATAGGTATGATTTCTCATTTGACACCACTCATTGTGATTTGTAACTCCAGAAACTAGAGTTGTTTCCGGAAGACAATGATTTTGTGAAAGAAGGCTCGGATGAGGCATCATCCACACAGTGTCTGAAGTTGTTTGGTAAAACCGTATTAGTCACTGATGCTCATATGCCTGGCCAAATATCACCGACAGATGAGAATGATGAGACATTGACTCGAAGCTCCTTCCCTGCAAAATATTTGCCCTGGGATTCAGAATGTCCTCGAAGTACCTTTTCTATCGTCCCTCCTAGGCCATCATATTACTTCCCCACACCAAATGGAAGAAGTCCAGGGCCTAACCAAAGTGGCGCTGCAACTCTTTTGCCGTGGGGATCATCATGTGCAGTTCCTTGCACTCAGGTGCATAGCCCAATTCCAATGAAGGGACGTCCACTCTTTAATGACAGAGATTTGGAAGGAAAGGAAACTCAAAAGGAAGGGTCTTCCACCGGCTCCAACGCAGAATCAGTTGATGCAGAGTTGAGTGGAGACAAGAATTTGGAAATTGAAGCTCAGAGTAGTAGAAATCTGGTAGAAGAGTCGGTTAGAGCCAACGTACCCTCTTTGTTTGAGCGAAGAGCAAATTCCACAAAGCGTGTGAAGGGTTTTGTTCCATATAAGAGATGTTTAGCTGAAAGAGGCATGAGTTCCTCAACATTAACTGGAGAAGAAAGAGAAGAGCAACGAACCCGATTATGTTTGTAGTTACTTTCTTGTGCTTGTTTAGTTTCTGTTTGTAAAGGTTAACACATCCCTTTTTGGTTCTACTTATAATATCCGTTTGTCGGATAACTGGATGAAGAGAAGCAACACCATAGCAGCAAAAGGCGATTCATCCCCTCTAAATTTTGCTGAATGGCAGAAGCAGTCTTCGTAATTTTTCTGAATGAATTGTTCAAATGTATGTTGATAAAAGTTTAAGTATTGCAACTTCATCTCATCACTTGCACTTTTGGCAGATGAGCTAACAATCTTTGTAACTCTACTATTTATTTCCAAGTAATGAATGCTCCACCCTTGCTCACTTATCATGATCTTAAGCATTGGTTTGACCTTAAGAGGGTGGCTTCCATATCTTAATTGAATTCTTAAAAATGAGGGAGGAAATGGCCAGAATTGAGTATCCACAATCAAAACCAAAAAACTTGGACCCTTTTCCATTCCATGCTTGTTCTCTCCCAATTGTGCTTCGATTGAAGATGCTGTTTCAGAAGGAAGAATAAGAAATCCAAAAGGAAAAAAAAATTGCTCCCAATTGTGTTTCTGTTGAAGATGAGTTCGCTGATTCACTAACCACTAGCCGGTGTTGATTGTTGAAACTCCACTCCCTCTGCTATTTCTCTTTCTTGGACCCGGAACCCCCCCGACTCTCAGGTTTACCATCGCAGCTCGTCGATGCTGATTCTAGGGTTCTCTTTCTTCTTATATCTGGCTTGGGTTTCAAGTTTCAAGAGCAGCAGCAGCGGAACACGGATCACTACTCCGACTGGTAAAGAATTATGAATTCGACATATCACATATGCAACCAAAAAAGAAGGGTGAGAGTGTGCCAAAACCCAATGAATAGATAGGGGATGGACAATCCTTGGAGCTGTATCCCCAAGAAGAAGATCAAGGGAATTGACATATCGGAAAAAATAGCGCAAGAAATAGCAACAAAAGAACAAACTTTACGACAGCAAGGCGTGGTTGTACCGCCCCGCAAGGCGTTACATTAAATTCCAACAATTCCAGCATCTTCGAGAACGTGGTGGAGTCATATCGCGATACGGATGGTCTGAAACGACGTGCCAATTTCAGTCCAACCTTTGGAGGTTGTTTGGAGACTAGGATGAGCAATTAATGCCCACCCATGCCAGCTAAGAACGTCCCCCAAGGCAGGGACAAAAGCTGATGGGACAGTTTCCTTTTTAGGTAATAAAGTAGAAAGCTTTCTTACCTACTTTTAACTTTTGTAAAGGTTTCCCTTTTTAGCTTTTCTTTTGGAATTTTGTTCCTCACGTTTTGGCTTGCTTATATGCAGCTTGTATAGAGTTTTTAGGGACTCACTCTTTTAAAGACTTAGAGAAATACATATCAGAAAATTGGCACTTGCCTCCCAACTTGGCCTTCCGATTTTTGCCTTTGTTTGCCTGTTTTGTGTGGACTGTTTTGACTGTCTTGTTGATGCACCTTTGTGCGATTGTTGGTTGATAGGATTGAGCATTTGTAGAGCTGTGCAAGCCTTTACTTGCTGTCCCACGAGGTTGAGAAAATAGCCCCGTGACAAGTGGTATTAGAGCTTCGATTAAGCATGACGTCAAAGTTCCAACGGAACGAGGAGGCTGTCCAAGAGAAGGAGCTGGAAGTTCGGAGGGAAACTGCCAAGAAACGTGACAAGAGCAAGGTAAGAGACCCTTCTTGTAACCCTTCTGTTAGTGGTAGAGTTGTTGGAGAAGAGGGGGAAGGGTCGGACACCAGCCAACTCGACGAAAAGATTATTGGAGTTGAGGCGGGGTTGTCGGCCCTAAATAGACGTATTGTTGTTGTTGAGAACAATTTTAGTTCTCTTGAATCTGTAGCTCTTGAAGGTTTGGATGATGTGAAGAACAACCTGGTTGAGCTTGAGGAAGTTCACAAAGAAGGTTTGACCAACCTCGAACTCAAGCTCACCGAGGCTCTCTCCTCCCTTCATAAAGAGTTTGAAGAACTGAAACGGCAGGTTGATGAGGCTGCTGAAGCGGGGGTTGCTGCTCCTGTAACTGTACGTGAGACACGTATTGAGGCTCCCAAACCCAAGGAATTTCGTGGGGAAAGGAGTGCTCAAGACGTTGAGAATTTTTTTGTGGCAAATGGATGCCTATTTTGAGCACGTGAGTATGCACAGCGAGGCTGCCAAAATCAGAACGGCTGCCATGTATTTGACTGATACAGCAATGCTGTGATGGCGGAGGAAAAAGGCGGACATGGACAGGGGGGTTTGTGCTATTGACGACTGGGAGCAGTTCAAGGAAGAGCTTAAGCGCCAGTTTTACCCGCAGAACGTTGTCCATGAGGCCCGTCAGAGGTTGAGGGAGTTGAAACAAACTTCCTCTATTCGGGACTATGTGAAAGAGTTCACGAAGTTGACCCTCCAAATTCCGAGCTTGACAAGTGATGACTTGCTGTTTTATTTTTTGGATGGTCTCCAAAACTGGGCCAAACAAGAACTCCAAAGGCATCAAGTCCACGACGTGGACGAAGCGATAGTAGTGGCAGAATCATTGAATGATTTCCGGGCGGATGCAGCGAAAGGGAGGGACAATCGGAGCAAAACTGTTCCTCCCAAGGTTGACAACAACAGGAACAAAGGCAGACCCACACCAAACCGAGGCAGCGACACGAGAGGTAACACCCGTAATCAACCCTCTAATTTCCGCAAGAATTATGAGGACCGCAAGAAAGGCGCTCCTCATCGTGAAGGTTGTTATATTTGTGGTGAAACAACTCATGCTGCCCGTTACTGTCCATCTTTGAGTAAACTGAGTGCGATGGTAGCTGCCGAAAAGCAGCAAAAGAAGGCTGCGACGCAAACCTGAGGTCCGTCCGGGGAGCAACGTGGGCAGAACAGTGGGACAGACAAGGGGAAAAACATTGTTGTTGGCATGTTCAATCACACGGCGTTGTGCAATCATATTTCACTTGCTGCATTGTCTGCTCAGCCGGCTAGTATAAGGCCGCGCGAATCGCTGTTCGTCAATGCCAAGTTGAATGGCAAAGACGTGCGAATTATGGTGGACACGGGTGCGACTCACAATTTTGTGACGGAGCAGAATGCCAAGGACCTTGGCCTGACTTACGTTGCCAGCAACACTATGTTGAAGACGGTCAATGCCCTCCCTATTTCTGTTCATGGCTTCGCTCCTAAAGTCCCCATCGATTTAGGAAGTTGGACGGGGTTGACCGACTTCACCATTGCACCGGTGGACGTGTTCGATATTATTTTGGGGCTGGACTTTTGGTACGAGGTTAACGCATTTATTTCACCGCGTCACAACCAACTGCACATCAGCGATACTGGAGGTTCATGCGTGGTACCCCTTATTCGGGTACCACAAAATGGGATGCACTTGTCGGCGATGCAGATCGTTAAGGGTTTCAAGAGAGGTGAACCAACCTTTCTTGCTGCCCTTGTTGGAGGCGTCGAAGGCTCTTCTGAGACAGTACCTTTGCCTCCTTGCATTGAGCAGGTCCTTAGTGACAACAAGGACATGATACCGGAAGAACTTCCCCAACGGTTGCCACCCCGAAGGGAAGTTGATCACCAGATTGAACTGATTCCCGAGGCAAAGACGCTTGCCATGACGCCTTATCGCATGGCGCCCCCGGAATTGGAGGAGCTGAGGAAACAACTCAAGGAGTTGCTGGATTCGGGACATATCAGGCCGTCCAAGGTGCCATTTGGTGCGCCTGTTTTGTTCCAAAAGAAGAAGGAAGGGACGCTGCGTTTGTGTATAGATTACCGGGCCCTCAACAAGGTCACGATGAAGAACAAATACCCCATTCCTTTGATTGTTGACTTATTTGACCGCTTGGGACAGGCCAAGGTGTTCACGAAGATGGATTTGAGAAAAGGTTATTACCAAGTTCGGATTGCCGAAGGTGATGAACCTAAGACGACTTGTGTGACTCGGTATGGTGCTTTTGAGTGGCTGGTCATGCCCTTTGTCTTGACAAATGCACCGGCGATGTTTTGTACATTGATGAATAAGCTGTTCCATCCTTACTTGGATCAGTTTGTGGTCATCTACTTGGACGACATTGTCATCTATAGCAACAGCATGGAGGATCATGTGGAACACTTGTGCAAGGTGTTCAAGGTCTTGCGCGACAACGACTTGTGCGTGAAGCAAGTGAAGTGCAGTTTTGCCCAGCCTACTGTCCAATTCCTTGGACACACGATCAATCATGGTGAGATAAGGATGGACGGAGATAAGGTGGAGGAAATTCGAAATTAGGAGGCTCCAACGAAGGTACCCGAGTTGCGGTCCTTCCTTGGCCTCGCCAACTATTATCGGCGTTTCATTTTTAGCTACTCGGCTGTTGCCGTTCCACTCACTGATTTATTGAAAAAGAATTGCGAGTGGGAGTGGACTGATACTTGCCAAACTGCCTTCGAGAAACTTAAGGCAGCAGTTACGGAGGAGCCGATGTTGGCGCTGCCTGATTTCACCAAGGCGTTTGAGGTCCATACTGATGCTTCGGACTTTACAAGCCTTCACTTGCTGTCCCACGAGGTTGAGAAAATAGCCCCGTGACAGTGGCACCTCATTAAGAGATATTTTGTACTAGGCGTGGTACCTGATTAAGAGATATTTTTTACTAGGCATGATACCCGAACCAGTCGAAAGATATCCCATATCAAGTGTGGTACTCGAGCCAACTGATAGTCACACAAACATAATCACAATCAAATACAAACATATAAATATAAGTAAACAAAACATATTCATTGCACAACCCTTATATATTTCCCAACTTGTATAGGTTTCACTATATAGACAACTCATATGCATACATATATGACTTGAAAATAACAACTATCATCTAATACCCGAATTTTTTTTATGACCTGAATCATTCTTAATTTACCCATAAGATCGTATTGGGTAATTCTTATATTATGGTTAGGTGTTTAGGTCAATTGTTTAGTGTGGGAATAAATTTGGAGATGAATTATTAAGGTCACAAAAATTCTCTATCACAAAGTTAAGTTAAAAGCTTCTTTACCGATTAAGTTTTGATATAAGATTCTACTTTAATTCTCAACTTCAAACGATCATATCTCTTACAATATAAATAGTTATGTGGCCCTTAACATATCAAATGAACTTATTAGAGTTTTCTTTCCAACTCTACCAAATTTGCATCAATTGGAGTTCAGATTAAAAAGTTATGCCCATTTTGGTGGACACTATCTTACCACCAGTCGACCGCGTGACCGAGACATTTTCCGCATGGGCATGTGTTGAGGCAATAACTACTGCCTTCCTGCGCGGTTGCTTGCACGCCTAAGGCATTTTCCGCACAGGCGCACAGACGTCTGGTTCTTTAAATATCCCCCAAAAACGTAGTTTACCTCCCTAGCTAGTTCATTAATTTACCCTAGAAAGATAAGTTTTCAAGAAACTACCTTCTTCCAAGGTTCATCTATCATCCAAGGTAAGGTTCTGACCATATAATTTCATTTTCTTAATCTAAACACCAATTAATATCTTCTACTTATGAAATTCGTAGGTTTTCAAGAAATCCATCTATAAGGTCTAAGGAACAAATTCTAGTTATCTTTTCATCCAAAGGTCTCAGCTTTCTCAAGAATTTAGAGTGTATAAGATATGTAAGGTCATTCATAGTGTTGGATTAGATCGTTCTCACGCCCTACTTCTTAGTTTAGTCAGTGACAAATTGAATCTAGGGTTCTACCCTTTGTTTGATGAAATTCTAGATATGAGTTATGATCTTGTTCTAAATTCTAAATTCTTATACTATGAGATTGCAATATTATGTACATTGGTATCTTTGTGTTATTGCTCATGCTTATTTTTTACATGAATCCTAGCTGATGACAGTTTTTGTTGAAATGTTTTGTGCATTTTTTTCATGCATTGATTTTGAAATTTTAAAGTGAGTTTGAGGGTATTTTTAAAGTATCTTTTGAGAAGAGTTTAAAGGAACACAAATGGTTTCAAAAGTACTATTTTCACATTGAGAAAAGAATTACTATGTTTAAGAAGAGCATATACAGTTTTCAAAAGCATTTCACCCAAATAAACAGAAGTTCAATTACCCCTTAAAGAATGTACTATTTTTCACATTGAAAAGCGAGTATTATTTTCAGAAGAGTATAAAGAGTTTTCAGAGTATTTCACAAAGATTGAGTACAATTCAGTTACTCCCTCTGTTCAACAATAGTTGTCCACTATTGACTTGACACACCCCTTAAGAAAATATAAATAAAAGGGTAATTTTCCTATATCATCTTTTGAATATAATAAATACAATGTGTTGAAAAATGTAATAGGAAAATGACTATAATTCATGATAAGTGTAAATTAGGAACAAAGTGTAAAATTGTCCACTAATTTCATAAAGTGGACAAATATTGTTGGATATCTATTTTTAGTATAGTTGATAAGTATGTTGAACGAAGGGAGTACCTCTTAAAGAAATCTTTTTGAGTAATTATCGCAACCCAGTGAGCATTTTACATGAGTAATTTCAGTGGGATGAACTTCATAATTTTTCATTGAAGAAATTATGTGGCTCAATCACTAGAATGCATGAGATCAGTTTAGAGTATTCTAATAATCCTTTTCACGATATTGCAGTTGTAATGTCACATTAAAGGCATAGAAAATAGTAAGTGCTTTTGTTTTTCCTAACATGTGCTCATAATTTATAATTTTTTCACATAATTTCAATTGGGAGGTTAGCTTGAATACAACATAGTTATATTCATTACGATCTTAAAATATTGAAACTATAAGTGCATCCATTTATAATGAGCTCTTGGAAATACCAAGACCCTTAAATGGTCGTACCTCATATTTAAATCAGTCCACAATACAAATGGATCTTTTATGGTCAGATATTCAATCTCCGGGCCCTCCTTTATATAATGATGAAGAAATATCATAGTTTTCGCTTTAAGTTAACTCGTTACTTCATTTTCTGAGTAATGGTACCATCAAGACCTTGAGCAACTAAGTGAATCTTTCCGAAAATATCTAATGCAACAAACTCAAGTTTAGATAAATACGACATGATGAGATTATAAGAAGAATAAGCTAAGTGAATTAAATAAGAATTTGATATCTTTGCAAGTAGAAACTTTGTGTTGATAACATAGTGTAAAACTTTGTTAAACACAATATATTGTAACTATATAGAGAAGACAAGATATTTAGATGTAGGATACAATTTTTCTTTTGTTCAAGTGTATCTAAATGATATGTCTATTTATAGGTTGAGATATCACTCTAAAAGTCATCATATTGTTTTAATTGAGATTATTTTTTTAAGGTGTTTTTGACTTTTTAGAGTCGCCACTTAATTTTTGAGAAAAATTAAGAAAAACTTAGTTTTTGTTATAAACAATTTGTATTATAGTGAATGTCTAATTATGTGGAGTTCTTTTAGGATATGGTTAGGAATCCTACTTGGGGACAAAGTTAAGTTTCCCTATAAATAAAAGGTTTTCCTTCATTGTAAAGAAGATATATGAATCATGAATATACTTCAACATGAATAAGAAGTCTTTTCTCTTCTCCCTTTTTTATTCTTCTTCTTGTTTATATAGTTTCATAACTGTTTTCAAAAGACTCAAACAGAAAATCGATTTGAAAACTTTAAAGGGGTTTGGGGAATCCTATTTATATTTTAGGAAGGTTTTTATGGCACATAAAATATTCACTATGTGGTTTTCCGTCAACTAAAATGTTTGGCTAAAATATCTAACTTAAATATATGAGATAAAAATATTTCTTAGAGTTGTTTTGAAAATGAATATTGAATTTATTATCTAATTTGAGATTTGCAAAATTTATTTTTTAGTTTATTTATACTTGACTGTTTGAAATGAGTGATTAAAACGAGGTGGCGTCTTGAGGGGATTTGCAATTTCTAACCTTAAACTAACGACGATTAATAAGCAAATAAATAAGCGACAAAGTAAAGGGGAGAGAGAGAGAGTTGGGTCCAAATCCGATTTCTATCCGCCTAGACCGATATTTTGAATCCATTATTATTTTGTACCTGTCCTAAGCTAAACAAGACAATTAACGAATAATAAATACAGAAAAGAAAAGACGACAAGGGCTTAGGCCCAAACTAACAAAATACAACATTTTTTTCAAAAATAAAATAAATTGGACTCTTTGGCCCAATTCCTTCAATCTTCTCCTCTTTTCGCGCATTCTTCAAATTCGGGACCTGTTCGCCTTTTCTACGGGTTGACTCGAAAGGGAGAAATTAAGCCTTTACGACTTTCTCGAAATGCAAAGGGAAGGCGAGAGTTCACTGCGAACTCGTATAGATTTCACATACAAAGTAAAGAGAATTGAACTTAGAATCGTTGTGGCTGATAATTTAATGAAATGCTACAATCTATGAATAATAACCAATATCTAACAATACGGGATAAAATAATACTACTGGATAGAATAAGCAAAGTAGCCCAACAACATTTTATATAAAGAAATAGAGAATATGACCCCAAATCATGTATCTCACAAATGCACTGATCCTATGCAAGTTGGATACAGGCAAACCAAACGAAGGAGATGAAGAACTACTCTTGACTAAACACCCAACAAAAGTTTCATGCATATTAAGCAATACAGCAAAATCAACGATACCCGTAAATATATGGATAAGTTAAGAAATTTAGGCTTAAGAATAACACGTTCATCTTCTTATTCAAACGGAAATGAAACCACACCGAGCCGAGCATATCGTTCAATAGTATCAACACATGGTTCGTCAACAACTTATTTCTCACTTATTCCACACAAATCCATTCCACTAAACTAAAAGCCAATTGACTAAACTTCTTCTAGGCATAAACAGGTTACTGGAAACAAAAAATTGGCAAATTCCGACACTTGATAGACATAGAGCACATTAAGGGAAACAATAATGACTAATCTAATTCGAACTTAAAAACATATCTTTTCCAGATTACACAACCCAATAAACCAACCTAAATGTAAAGTTCATACCAAGGAAATGCCTCCTATATCGCAAACCTAAAGGGGACAAAACAGATATTTTGACGAACAATAACCTTAAAATTCCAGCAGACCTTAAATACTATAACATTGGATCAACCATGTAAAAGGAAGAAAGTAGGCTAGTGATCAACAAAATGAGCAAATAAGTTATACATTAGTTTTAGCAAACATTGAGACATGTTGACATTGCAAAAGAAATATAAAAAAAGCTAAATGATAATAATTGATTCTCCAACAATGTAATAAATACAAGATCAGTATGTTATCGCAAATATAAAATAGATAAGCAATTGGATCTATATGGACAAAATCTTCTCACATTCGAACTAAGATGCTGACAAACAACTCACATGTAAAGCCACAGACTCTAAACTACTATAATCTAAAATAAACTAGTAGAGATACGGATATTCCATGATGAGATATATATTTGAGAAGAGGAGGTTCAGTTCAACAAATCACAACTACAAACAATCTCGCAACCCGCAGTCCTATTAGAACAGGAGAGACATAAAAGGAGTCGACGCAAAAATGAACATTCCAGCCATCAATACACTAATTTTACACAATTTTTTTCTCTTCATTATTATATTATTATTTCTTATTTTATTTATATTTGCTTATTTCATAAAACAAGTTCTTTCTAAAACATTCACCATATATGATTCATATTATTTTCTTTTATAATTGTTTAATGTAAAATTATTTTATACCATAATTAGTTAAATAATATAAATTGCTAACAAATATTATACATTATGCATCATAATGGATGATACAAATAAAAGTGAAATCATTAATGAAATACAATTAAATAAACATTACATAATTGAAAAACTATTTTAAATTATACGTAAATATTTAACTTTATACGTAAATATTTACTACGGTGCTCTCATAAATGCTCTATTAATGCATTACGTAGTTCAAAATAAGCTTTTTGTCAGAGTTGGACCTTCCAACGCATCTTGAATTGGTGCATTAAGATCACGCTCATCCTCAATTGTATTATTTTCTTAAAAATTTATATGTTTGCATTTTAATTTTTGTGAAGGTTATTGTAGTTTATATAATTTATAGTAGAATTAACATAAATTTAATTTTTTTTAAAAAGTCATATATAGAAAAATTAATTTATAAAAAATTTAATTTTTATACCCAAAATTAATATTGTAAAAATATTACATAAAGAATAATTAAATATACAAGAGATTTGATTAACACATACAATTTATATAATGTTTAATCAAAAGTTTGTATAATGAATAATATTATAATATTCAAAAATTATTTGGTGTGACACTATTCACACACCAAATTTGATGCGGGTTGAAGTTCAAAACACCAAATTTTACACCAACTATAGAGTTTGGTGTAAATTTTGGTATTGGGTTGAAGACGGTCTAAAAATTGTAATATTTATTCATATTTGAAATAAATACTAGGACGAACTCATAAAAAGATCCTTAAACTTGTTGGGTTTTTTCTTTCAGGTACCTTAATTATGCAATTTTCATATTGAATAATTGAACCACCCATAATTTGTTCCTTTTAAACAATACTAACTGATTTTGATCTGCTTTTCTATTGTAAATGCATTCAATTGTGTTTGTATTGTAATGATTTTGATTGAAGGAATGAAGGCAAACTGTGTGTTAGTCTCATTTGTTTTCTAATGTGTTCAAATGACTTGAAGTAAAACACAATTATTCTCGAACAGTTTCACCATCAATTGGACTAATGAGTTTTGGAAGAACATATGTATGATGTATCAATACCCTTCACAAAATCTGGTTCCACATCGGCCAATGATGTTTAAAAGAAATAAATTATGGGTGATTCAACGATTCAATATAGTTAATAAAAAAAAAAGGGAAAAGGATCAAAAATACCCTCAACTTTGTTTTATTGGTTAACTATGCCCTTACCATTAAAGTGAAGTTAATTTTACCCCTACCATTACTAAACTCACCATATATACCACTCATTTAACGGAAAGACCCAAATCAATTCAAATTAACCCGATTCCAATTGAAATTACCCAATTTTCTCTTTTCAATCCAAATCCGACCCACTGAACCAAATGAATCATTACCAAATTAAAACCCAAATCCAAACCTATCTCCTTCATCTTCTTCATCTTCTTCATCTCTAATCCAAATTCAATTTTCTCTTTTTGTTTCTTTATCTGTAAATAAACTCATGGCCCGACTCCTCTGGACACTTCAAAGAAATCATTTCTTAGCTTTCAACCTCAATAATACTGCTTCTTCTTTCATCTTCTCTTTTTTTTCCCCTCTCATTTTATTGTTTTTATTAGAATTTCTAGAATTAGTTTGATTCTTGATTTCTTCAATCAAACATCTCAGAAATCAGTAGCTCAAATCAATTTTCATGGAAGCTATGCAATTACTTTACTAGTTTGTTTTTAGCTTCGTCCTTTTTTTACATCCATTCCATATAATATTTCATTACTAACTAATTTGTCTTGTTAGGCAAATTGGTAGTCTCAAAGTATGACTATTATCGCCTTAATCTATTTCAACAAGTTGCATTAGAGCAAAGAGTACATGAGCATACCCTCAAGTTGTTTACTGCATGGAGTACAACAACGAAATTGCCAAATGTTAGCACATTGCTCATTGTGCACCTAGGATTTCAATCGCAAAAATCAGACCCGAGTTGGGTTGAATACCACCTTCTTCATCTTCTTGACTTGGGTTTGGATTAGAGAGGAAGAAGAGGAAGGAGATGAAAGAATATTAGAGAGATGGGTTTGGATTTTAATTTAGTATTGATTCATTTGGTTTTGTGGGTCGGATTTGGATTGAAAAGAGAAAATTAGGTAATTTCAATCGAATCAGGATAAATTGAATTGATTTGGATCTTTTCGTTAAATGAGGGATATATATGGTGAGATAAGTAACGATAGGAATAAAATTAACTTTACTTTTAATGATAAAGGCATAGTTAACTAATAAAACAAAATTTAGGGATATTTTTTATCCTTTTCCCAAAAAAAAATCATCCATCGAACGGCTCACAATGAAGCAGATTATCCAGGGCCTACAATGGATATTCAATTAAAAGTGAAATAATACCAACTCCTCCATCTAGGGTTTCAAATCCAAAACCTCCACACTATTTCTGGAAGACCCATTACATCACTTCTTCAAGATGCAATCATATCACACTGAGTTCTGCACCAAAGGTGTAAACTTTTATCTGTAAGTTGCTTTTTTCCTATTCGATTTCTGTGAGCTATTCTTGATTTATACAGAAAATAAGTAGTGGGATTTTGACTAAATTTGGTTATAAGTATTAAAGTTTGAATCTTGAAAAGTTTTTGGAAATAATTATATGGGGAAATCAGGTGGTAGGAAGAAAAAGGGTCAAAATCAAGGGGAAAACCATAAACCTGTTGTTAATGGTATTGTTGATTTGGACTCATCCATTTTCTTAAAAAGAGCCCATGAACTGAAAGAAGAGGGAAACAAAAGGTTTCAGGCTAAGTATTTTGTAGGGGCTTTACAACAATATGATAATGCTCTCAAACTTACACCAAAAACTCACCCAGAAAGAGCTGTGTTCCATAGCAACAGAGTGGCATGTATGATGCAAATGAAACCCATAGATTATGATTCTGTTATTTCTGAGTGTAGTATGGCACTTTAGGTTCAGCCTCGGTTTGTTCGAGCTCTTCTACGAAGGGCCCGTGCGGTTGAGGCTGTGGGTAAGTATGAAATGGCAATGCAAGATGTGCAAATGCTATTGGATAATGATGGGAATCATCAGGATGCCTTGGAAATTGCATGGAGATTGAGCATGATACTTGGTCCTTGCCAGGATGCCCATCAAGACCTCCAGAGCCGCCCATCTCCAGCTGCACGTGGTGCATCTGCAGTGGGTGCCGCCTCTATTGCTGGTCTAGGACCCTGTTTACCTTCTCGATCAATGTCTAAGAAGCCAGTACCATCAACTGGGGCTACGGTTGTTTCAGTTAATAGTAAACTAGATAAGCCCTCTCATGTTATGCCACCTGAAAATGGTACTCAGGCCAAAGTTCAGTTGCCAAGGGTTTCCTTGAAGCCTTCAACTGGTCCTTCTAAACCTAATGTAAGTCTTAGTAGGGATGATCAGAAGGAGCATGCTTCTACCTCAGCATCAATTACAGTCCATGGACATTCTAAAGAGGCTGTGATTCGTTGGAGGCCATTGAAACTTGTTTATGATCATGATATAAGACTTGCCCAAATGCCTGTAAATTGCAGCTTTAGAGTCTTAAGGGATATTGTTATGAAACGGTTTCCGATGTCCAAATCTGTTCTTGTTAAATATAAGGACAGTGACGGTGATTTGGTAACTATTACCAGTACGGCTGAGCTTAGATTGACCGAGTCCTGGATAGTCTAGTACCAAAAGACCCTGATACAGATGAAGGTGACTTCATTGGGATGTTGAGATTGCATATTGTCGAGGTGAGTCCTGAACAAGAACCAGCTTTGTTGGAAGAGGAAGAGAGGCCTGTTGAGAGTGAGGAGAATATAGCAGATGAGAGTGCATCCCACTCTTCACTAAGTGATTCCCTTGTGGAAACTCTGGACAACGAGATTAACAAGTCAGAGAAGGGCATTACCAAAGAGAAAACCATAACAGAAGATCCTGAATGCAAGGAGGTTGAGATGGATGATTGGTTGTTCGAGTTTGCTCAGTTATTCAGGACTCATGTTGGCATAGATACGGATGCCCACATTGACCTGCACGAGCTTGGAATGGAGCTTAGCTCTGAAGCCCTTGAGGAGACTGTGACAAGTGAAGCAACTCAAGCTCTTTTTGACAAGGCTGCCTTAAAGTTTCAGGAAGTGGATGCTCTGGCTTTTTTCAACTGGAGAAATGTTCACATGTGTGCAGCAAGGAAACGAATGCCAATTGATGATTCTGCGTCAAAGGAGACGATGGCCATCAAGCTTCAAGCAGCATATGACTGGGTGAAAGAAAAATATTCTCTGGCCAAAGAGAAGTATGAGGAGGCTCTCTCTATTAAACCAGACTTTTACGAGGGGTTGTTAGCATTAGGGCAGCAGCAATTTGAAATGGCGAAACTTCACTGGTCCTTTGTTTTGGCTAAGAAAGAGGACCTGTCAAGTTGGGATCGTACTGAGACGCTTGCTCTATTTGAAAGTGCAGAAAAGAAAATGAAAGCAGCAACTCAGATGTGGGAAAAGCTAGAGGAGCTTAGGGCTAATGAACTAAATGATCCTAGTACAAGCAAGAAGGATGAACTACTAAGGAGAAAGAAGAAACAGGGAAGTGGTCCTGAAGGTGAGGTGTCAGCTACAGGTGATCCAGGTGAAATTTCAGCTGATGAGGCTGCACAGCAAGCTGCTGTAATGCGATCTCAAATACATTTATTTTGGGGTAATATGCTTTATGAGCAGTCTCAAGTTGAATGTAAATTGGGGTTGACTGGTTGGAAGGAGAATCTTGATACTGCAGTGGAAAGATTTAAGCTTGCTGGAGCTTCTGAAATTGACATCTCAACAGTTCTGAAGAATCATTGTTCCAATGAAGAAGCTACTCAGGGATCTCAGGAAATGGTTGAGAGCCTGAAGACTAAGGGGAATGATAATCCAAATGACAAGAATGATGCTAGTAAAGCTTAGGCTACCTGACACTAATTTAGCAATATTTATTTTCTTACAAACAACATTTACGTTCATGAGATCAGAAAATTTTGGCCTTGCAACGTCAATTATACATTCAAGTTTTTATGATGAAACAAGAAGTTTACTGTTATATGGTAACTATTATGAAATAGTCATTTTTTTACAAGCATCTGTTCTTTGAAATAGGTTTCTTGTTATTTCTCTTCTTCTTTCTTGCTCCCTTTCCGAAGTACATAGTTCGATTCTGTCTGTTTCATGGCTGATGAGACGTTGCTAACATTCTGGGATAGTTGTTCTGTTTGATCATGATCTTGGAACTTGTGATGCATAGCTATTATTTGCTGTTAAACATTTTCAAATTGATTCATAAGCAAGTCTGCCTCTTTGACTTAGTTATTCAGACACTAATGCCTGAAGTCCTATATGAAGTTCTCTTGTCATTTCTGAGGAAGAACCCTGATGAGCTTCCTTGAAGTGTGTGTGCCATTTATCCTGTTATTGTAAATGTACGATTCCTTGTATGATCATAGATGTGAGATAGTATGATTTTAGCAAAATTTTACATGCAACAAGGACCATAGTTCTTCATGGGTTACATTTGTTCCATCCAAGACTAAGTTGGCCTCCCATGCCTCTTATTGTGCTGGTCTCCTTTTTCATTTACCTCACTTTCTAAAAAATTCACGTAACCTTTGGTTTCAGCTTTGAAATGGGAAAAAATGGTGAATGTTGTCTATTGTTGAGCTGGAACCATATCATTCTACATGGCATCAGTTTAAGGGGTTTATTACAGAAGCTTTTGTCTCTCTATCTGTGAACCTATAATTTGTGATCCAGTATGCGGTAGCATTATCTCAGATTTGTAGATCTTAACTAAACATGTATATGGATATGGATATCTGAGAACCCCAAGGTCATTAGTGAGTGCTAAAGGCATAGTAGTAGCAGTCTGGAGATGCTAGGTTCGATTTTCTGTGACACTTGGTGTGAGCCCGTCTGCTTTAACTTTGGTGCACTGGCTTACTCAATCCCTATGCTTGTGGGCTATAATAGGCTGTTTGATGAATTGTGTGCCTCATCCTGGCATGGACACCACCCTCATAAAAAAGAAACGTGTGGGGATATGGGTGCTCTATGTGGCCAAAGCTAATGAGCACGATCAGAACTCGTCTTCCATTACATCCCGTTTCTGAGGATTTTTTTTTCTTTTTTAAATGTGTATGTCCAAGGTTTAAACTACTGCTGTTTTGTCATCTGTTAATCCCTTTTGTTCTGGTAGATCCAGAATAACATTCTTTTAATACAAGCAGTTCTAGCCGTTAGGGAACATGAGAACTGGAATTAGGTACACGTGTGTGTGTGTGTTTCAAAAGTGTTATCCACAGTATAATTTTCCAGAATGATGTTCAACTTACCGTCCTTTGCTGACCTACTAATTTTCCAGAATGATGTTCAACTTAGTGTCCTTCGCTGACTGTAGCTCCTCTCCTCGGTGTGATGCTTGAATTCGGATGCAGTTCACATACATCGTCTGCAAGTGTAGATGCTGTTGTTTCTAATTTTCCTGGATTCTGCATACCTAGTGCTCATTTGTTAGGAGGAAAGATTGCTAGTCATTTGGTATGAGGGATAAGGGATAATAATCTCGGGGATGAAATGCATGATTATTTTTCCTATGTTTGATTAGGGGTATTAGTTAGGATGTCCCAATCCATGGAATAAGTTAATTAGCTCTGTGGTTTAGAGAGATAATATTAATTCCGAGTCCATGTTTGGTTTGGATTGCTAAGCTCTTTAAAAATAAAAATGTCAGCTTTATGGTTTCCATAAAGAATCCCCTGAAAATGATACCAGTGATTTAGTGGAAGAAAAAGGATAATATATCTGTCTAGTTACCATGTCATTCCCTTATTTTAACAAAAGAGGCATCAAAGATTGGATATTCTTTTGCACAATGAATTTATCATGTTGCCCTTAATTACCTTCTAAGTGACCTGATTATATGAATCTTAACATCGTGCGTAAAACTTAAACTCAATAAATTAATATGCCAGATTTCATAGGAAAACTGAAAACTTTACAATAAACCCCTCTTAACATATCACACTACCAGACAAGAGAACATAAAGAAAACCCAAGTTGCAGAAAGCAAGATTAAGCACCCCACTAATTAACAAATTATTACAACATCATTATCTTAGTACTAAGCAATCTTTTCTTCCCATTCTCATAATTAGTGTTGTATTAATACTGGTCTCATCAAACAGTAGCTATTGGGCCCAAGTTGACAGCAGTTTCCACAGCCTTCATTGCTTCAAACCTTGGCTCTTTAGCTTGGAATTTGAGACCTGCATATAATTTCATATAATCCTCAAAAACAAATTTGGGATACATGATTGTGTTCTCTTTTTCTTCCTTCTCCAACAATTCTGGTGCTGGATAGATGACAGCATCACTCCCCGGATTATAGAACGAAGCCAAGGACATTCTGTTTCCATCAGTCTGAGCAATCACCCTGTGCTCCACACTCTTGTATTTTCCATTGGTAATCACCTAAAAGCCATCCAAAACACAAATCAACAATGTTATTAATGAGTTCAACATCGAGCTTTTACATCATCAGATCATCTAAAAAGATAGATAATTGTCAATATTTAGTCAAACTAGTATGATTTTAACTTATATACATGAGTAAATCCTTTTACACTGTCATTATATCTTATCAGAGTGAAAATTCTCAAGGATAGCAAGGTACCCGAACTAGTGGCCTTGAAAATACAGTAGAGAACATGATGCTATATGTTAAATCACATTGATATATAATATATCTGTGTATATACGTTAAATTCTTGGATACCTCGAGTTGGTCACCGAGGTTGATGACTATGGAGTGGCGCATTGGTGGAACATCAATCCATTTGCCATCTTTGAGTAGTTGGAGACCACTGACTTTGTCATCTTGGAATAGAAGGATGATGCCACCAGCATCTGTGTGAGCCCTTAGGCCTTTAATGAGATCAGGCTTGGGACATGGTGGGTAATTGCTAACTTTGGTGCCAAAAGTGGGACCCTTTGAGCCATAAAACACTTTCTTCAAGTAACCTTGCTCTAGTCCTAGATTTTCACACAGCAAATCCAACAGTTGCTCTGCTAGTTTCTCCAGTTTATTAGCAAACTCCTTCATGATTTTCCTGTCATGTTTCATGTTAAGTCAGCATGGAAAATCCACAGTTCCATAAGTATAATTTTTTTATTTAGAAACAACTTAACTAAAGATTTCCTTTTTAACAAACGATTTATAGTCACACAAATAGTCAATGAGTGTTTTAGACCACAAATTTCAAAAGTCTATCTTTCTTTTTTTTCTTCTTAAATTGCATGTCAAGTCAAACGACATCATATAAATTGTGACGGAGGGAGTAGAGCAAAATATGGAGATCTCTCTAACCTATAATCATCGTCAAGATCAGGAACTTCTGAAATGTTTGAAACAGGAAGATGCTTCAAGAAGAAAGTACTTTCCCAGTCCAAATCATCAACTTCAGTCTGAACACCTTCAAGGCCTTTACTTGCCACCATTTCCTTGAACCTTTGTTCCATACACTTCTTGTAATGTTCTTTTGTGAACTTCTCTACTGTGTCCAGAAGCTCATGAGAGATCCCATGGTTTATCACCTTCATATATACACAAACATAGCAAAAAATAAGTGTTTATATAATCAGGTCATTTCTAAGCAATAACAAGTAAATCTATGTGCTCATCTGAACTCAGTATTTTTAACGCAAAGCTTCAATACAAAAATTAAAGATTGAACTCATAAATTTTAAATCTTGGATCCGTCTCTGTACTTAACATGTGTATCATGTATGGTGTAAATGTTACCTCAAAGAATCCCCAGTTCTCACAAGCATCTTTTATTTTCTCCAATGTTGCAGCCCTTTTTTCAGTGTTAAGCATCTCCATGTTAACCACTGGGAAAGTCTCCATCTTTCTATTTTACTATTTTTCACTCACACTTCAAAGCTCTTAATTAATTGCTGTGCAAGATGGATATGAATGGGTATTTGAAGGGGGTATTTATAAGGACTTATGTTAAGGTCATTCAGAAAAAGAAAAAAAAATATTTTATTTTATTTTTCATAAAAAATATAGATACAAATAAATAAACAATGAAATCTAGGAAGTAAGGGGAGTAGTGGGGGATGTTATGTGTGTACATCCTTCTTAGGACCTACCAATGTTTTGGCTGAATATTAATCAGTCATATTTGGTTACTATTCTGTCTTCTTCTTATTTGTCTCTCCTATCCTTTCGTGGGGTTCCTCCTAATTAGTGCATTACTACTACTACTCTTCTTTGCCTTACTTTTCTCCTCAAGTCTCAAGTTTAATTTCCAACAACAATGATAATATCGGGTGATTTTTTTCATATATTATAGTCTTGATTAACAAAGTTATCTAAAACATGTTGCACATATGAGGTGTGAGGTATTTTGCATAATTCGTCAAGATGTATGAAAGATAACTTGAAAATCATGATTATGAAAAAAAAAAGTCTAAAAGAAGCATTTAAAAATGTGATTCGAGGTAAATGAAATGAATGAGATATTTGGGATACTAAGGTTTAAATCAGAGTTGCATATCGAAATAAAGTAACATATATTTACTGAATTAGTCGAGATATGTACGAGTTATATAGTCTGATATCAGAATTATAGAAATGAAAGGAGAAAGGTTCAAATTTTGCCTATGTACTACTATCCCAAATTACTAAACTTTGTCAACGGTTAAAACTTTGATCAATTAATACCCTTATAATTAGCAAAAACTCCTATTATTCTTGAGAATTAAGTTTCCATCTTGAAATAGATGGACTTCACATGTTCAAATTCTTTTTGGACAGAAAGTTTAAATTTATCTCTCGTACTTTTTACTATGATTAGAATTATTATTTTTAGATTTGAATTTCGTTAAGAGTCAAGGGCAAAAATAAACTCTTTTCTTAGCGAGGGGTGTAATATTATATACCAAAATTTGTAGAGATGGCAAAATAATTCAATTTCGAATAATCTAAAAGCAAATTTGGTCCTTTTCTCAAAAGGGAAAAAAGAAAAGAAAAAAAAAGGAAGACCAAAGCACTATAACAGTGAAGTAGGGACGCAATCATAATGTTATCTACATACATAAAATTTGTATTTTGCAAAGGGCAACACAAAAAATAAAAACTCATTATGGGAGAAGAAAAATCACAAAGAATTTAATTGGTCAATTGTTGTAATCAACACTAGATGAATCTTTAAGACATTTAAGAGCATGTTTCACAGCTACTAAAAACTGTTTATTTTAAAAGTGATTTTTAAAATAATTTATTAGAAAAGTATTTTTGAAGAAAAAATAATTTGTATTGGTAAAAATGATTTTTTAAAAGTAATTTTTAAAATTAAATTACAAAAAATGATAAGTATCTTTCTAGGATATAATATGTAAACTAAAAAAGGAGAAACTTTTTTCATTTGTTACCTTTCTAGGGGAGTTAAGATCTTTAATTGTTATTTTTCATTTTTCATAGAAAAAATTGTTAAAGTATTGTTTGTAAATCTTTTTCTGATTTGTTACCTATTTCTTTTATATTCAATCTTTAGCTATTATGTTTTCTTTTTCTTTTTATAATACTCTAAAGTTTTTTCGAAAATCCAAATAAAAAAAGATAGTAAGTAAATTAAGAAACTAAAGAAAAATGTTAGTACTATTTGTTACTTTTTTGGGAGGATTGAAATTTCTAATTGTTACTTTTTATCTCTTCTTTTTTAGTTCTGTGAAAATATTGTTGTTATCTTTATTTTATTGCAAAATAATATGTAACATAATACAAATATAAAATATAAATAATAATATATAAACATAAAATAAAATAAAACAATATGTTATATAAGAATAAAAAATAAAATTCTTGAATGAAACTTAATCAAATTTAAGAGATATATTAATTAATTAATAAGAAATATATTATTGGTAAGTATGTATAGATGCAAGGGATATTTTGGTCTACAAAAAATAATGTTTTACTTTTGCTTATTTTAAAAAACAGAATCATTTAATTTCTTCTCAATAGAAAACTGTTTTTGTTTTCATTAAGAACAGTTTTAAGGATTTATCAAACACAAAAAAAAATTTTATCAAAAAAAACTGAAAGAAGAAAAAGAAACATATTTTGGCTTCTAATATCAATGTCAAACATATTCTAAGCAATAATTTAAAAAAAGTTTGAAGTAACACTATAAAAAGTGATCATTAGCGGTAATTAATTCTTAATTACTTAATTATCATTAAATATGTATTTTTAGTGGCAATTAACACTCTTTGTATATGTCTCTAAAGCCTTTAGCGAAATTAATTTTAATGAGACTTAACTATTGCCGGTAAAGAGTTTACCATTTTTAATTTATTTCAATATTTATTTCCGCTAAAAGTTATTTTTATTAGAGAAAATTGTATATAATGGCAAACTAATAAATCAAATTAATTGCTATAACCATCCTTTGATTTAACTGTGTCCCGTAGCAAACTGTTTGTCAGTCACCTCTCTCCCTCAAACTCTCGCTCGCCACTCTCCTCTCTCGCTCCATCTCTCGCTCGCGTCCTCTCACTTTTATACAAACATAAGTGTATAAAATTTGTTTCTATTTGTATAAAACGAGAGGAAATTGTATAAATACATATATTTTTGTTCCCCTCTCTCCCCTCTCCCAGATCTCGTCGCCACTCTCCCTAATCTCGCTCGCCGCCCTCGCCTCTCTCGCTTATACAAACAGAAACGAAATGTATAAATTGCGTTTCTGTTTGTATAAAATGAGAGAAAATTATATATACACATGCAAATACATATATTTTCGTCCTATACACTTATAATTATACAATAAAAATACACCCCTGCCCAGTTTCTTTTGCCTTTCTCTCTTTCTCGTTTTATACAAATTCAAATTGTATATAATTTCTCTCTTTCTCGTTTTATACAATTCGATTCAATTGTATATTCCCTACCTAAGTCTCTTTTGCCTTTCTCTCTTTCTCATTTTATACAAATTCAAATTGTAAATAATCGTTCTATACACTTATAATTATACGATTCGTTTTATACAATTCTCTCCCCAAATCTCTTTCTCTTTCTCGTTTTATACAATTCGCTTCAATTGTATATGTATAGCGAATTATACACTTATATGTTTGTTGTAGAGTGCAATTATGTAAACTTTGCTATAGTATACAAATATGAATTTTATATTTGCTATATGTGAAAGTTATCCTTTTTATTATAGTGTAAGGAAAAACATGTGTTTTACACGGGCCTAATGGTTATTCATAAAAAGTAATTTCAAGGGCTGTTGGTTAAATGATTTTAAATTTTTGATTTGGTATTTTTTTTGAAAATTTAATGTGAGGAGTTTACTGGTATGTTTAAAGTACTCTCTTTGTCTAATAATAGTTATTCATTATTGACTTGATATACATTTTAAGAAACATTATCCTTTGAATACATTAAATTTAATGTTTTGAGAAATTTGTTGTATATCGGATAGTATTTAATAGAAAGGGTAAAATAAACACAAATAAACAAATTAATCTCTCAATTTTTCAAACTGAACAAGTATTGCTGGATAATTATTTTTAGTATGGTAAACAAGTAAAATAAAAATAAAAAAATTCATCATCAACTATTGATGTTTTTACTTAAAATAATAATAAAATTTACACAAATATTGACGACATTTGAATAGTAAAAATATAATTAAAAAGGTAAGATTTTTTTGAAGCTAAGAAGCATTGCAAAAATATTCCTACTAAAACAGGCACATTAACAAACTCCCTCCAATATAATTAGAGGAAAAAATATACTATTTAAGATAATTAATGATGTAACTTATATTAACAGTGCATAATATCGCAAATCCCACCGACATAAAATTTCATAATCTCTATAATTATTGTACACGTGCAAAAAACTCCCTCCAAATTATAGTTACGTCTCTAACTCATTTATAATATTAGGGACCGTTTGGTTACTGGTTAGAGTTATATAGATATTAGCTATGCAGAGTTTAATAATGTGAGTATTAGCTATGTGAATAACACATAATGCTAATATTTGATTAGCATATGTATCATTTAAAAATATACAATTAATTTCTAATATTAGAAAAATATTTATATTTATATAAATCAATGAAAACTGTAAGTATATAAAAAAATGAATATGATCTATCTAAAATAAGAAATAAATAACATATGTAGATAGGAAATAGTAAAGCTTCCAATTAAAAAAATTTAAAAGAAATAAAAATGATCTATATATAAAAAATAGAAAGAAAAAAAAACATCAAACGTATATATAGGAAATCAGTAAAGTTTTCAATTAAAAACAATAAAACAAATTAATAGAATAAATATATAATTTATCATTTTAATATATGTATAATTAATACCCATATAACTTATTCCACTTTCTACTCTTCATAACTTTATATATAGATTCCCTGATAAGTTATGTTGGTATTGATTATGTAGGACTACAAAAAATGCAACCAAACATGATATATGTTATGTTGACTTTTATACTTAATACAAAACTTCTACCAAACATAGTAAAACTTTGCAACTTTTTATACATGAATAAAATATCTCTTATACAGTAACCAAACAACCCCTTAGTATATAATAATTATATATCAATCTTGTTTATTAAAACTATTCCTTTGTTCAATAATATTTGTTTACGGTTGATTTGCATACTTCTTAATAAACTATAAATAGAAGAGTATTTTTTCTATATCACACTTTGAATATAATAAATATAATGTCTTAAAAATGAAATAGAGAAGTAAGTATAATTAATGATAAGTGTAAATTAAAAACTAATTGCATAAAATTATTTATTAATTTCATAAATTGGACAAATATTACTCCCTCCGTCCACAATTGTTTGTCAAGATAAGGTCATGCTTCCCTCAAGAAAAATTTAATATAAGGTGTAATTTGCTAATATAAAATATCAAAAGTCTACATAACTTTTCAATTTAACAAAATAGAGTAATTATTAAGGGCAGAATCAAAAAAAAAATTAAATATTTCTTGATTGTTTAAATTGAAAATTAATCTTGTACATATATTTTTAGTATATCTGTCAAACATTTGTGAACGGAGGAATATTAAATATCCCAAAATAATATAATGGATAATTATTATTGAACGAAATAACTACTATTACTAATTAATACGAGAAAGGACAATCTTGTTATTAAAACTACTATTAAGTATTACGTGAACAGAAGAAAACATCAATTTTTTGGAATGCTTACGTATTAATTAGTACTCTTTCATATTAATAATAATTGTCCACTATACTATTTTGAGATGTCCAACGATACTTGTCCACTTTATGAAATCAATAAATATTTCCTAATTTATTCTTATCATTAATTATAGTTATTTTCCTATTATATATTTCAAGATATTATATTTATTATATTGAAAGGGTGATATAATAAAATTACTGTTTTATTTATAATTTCTTAAGAAGTGTATAAAATTGATAGTTCACAAGTATTGTTAGACATAGGGAGTAATAATTCTAATAAACAAAACTGTCCTTTCTTTTTGATATATAAATAAATATTTATATTCACTTTTATTTGTGTATAATATTAAAAATGTATTTTAGTTTTATTGTTATTTGTAGCATATAAAAAAACATTTATTAATTAATTGTTTTTCTAATATGAGATTAAGCATCAATAAGGCAGGTATTATATAAGATATTCTTATGTTTTAAGGATATACAAAATAAATTAAACAATTAAAAGTAAATTGAGTGGGGAAAAAAATCATATATAAATTTACAATCAAATTAAAAAGTTTAGAAAATAAAATCCGAACAAATTACACAAGTCAGATATTGTTGTTTGGTAGCTGAATAATATTATATAAGTATAGTGTGAATGTTACCTCAAAGAATCCCCAGTTCTCACAAGCATCTTTTATTTTCTCCAATGTTGCAGCCCTTTTTTCAGTGTTAAGCATCTCCATGTTAACCACTGGGAAAGTCTCCATCTTTCTATTATACTATTTTTCACTCACACTTCAAAGCTCTTAATTAATTGCTGTGCAAGATGGATATGAATGGGTATTTGAAGGGGGTATTTATAAGGACTTATGTTAAGGGTATTCAGAAAAAGAAAAAGAAATATTTTATTTTTCATAAAAATATAGATACAAGTAAATAAACAATGAAATCTAGGAAGTAAGGGGAGTAGTGGGGAATGTTATGTGTGTACATCCTTCTTAGGACCTACCAATGTTTTGGCTGAATATTAATCAGTCATATTTGGTTACTATTGTGTCTTCTTCTTATTTGTCTCTCCTATCCTTTCGTGGGGTTCCTCCTAATTAGTGCAATACTACTACTACTCTTCTTTGTCTTACTTCTCTCATCGAGCATCGTAAAGTCTCAAATTTAATTTCTAAAAAAAAAAATAATATCAGATGATTTCTTTCATCTATTATAGTCTTAGTTAACAGGGTTATCTAAAACATGTAGCATATAGGAGGTGTCAGGTATTCTGCATAATTCGTTAAGATGTATGAAAGATTTGAAAATCATGATTCTGAAAAAAAAGTCTAAAAGAAGCATTTAAAAATGTGATTCGAGGTAAATGAAATGAACGAGATATTTGGGATACTAAGGTTTAAATCAGAGTTGCATATCGAAATAAAGTAATATATATTTACTGAATTAGTCGAGATATGTACGAGTTATATAGTCTGATATCAGAATTATAGAAATGAAAGGAGAAAGGTTCAAATTTTGTCTATGTTCTACTATCCCAAATTACTAAACTTTGTCAACGGTTAAAACTTTGATCAATTAATACCCTTATAATTAGCAAAAACTCCTATTATTCTTGAGAATTAAGTTTCCATCTTGAAATAGATGGACTTCACATGTTCAAATTCTTTTTGGATAGAAAGTTTAAATTTATCTCTCGTACTTTTTACTATGATTAGAATTATTATTCTTAGATTTGAATTTCATTAAGAGTCAAGGGCAAAAATAAACTCTTTTCTTAGCGAGGGGTGTAATATTATATACCAAAATTTGTAGAAATGGCAAAATACTTCAATCATATATCATATATATATATATATAAAAGAAAATCTTAGGTCCGCCTACGTGGCGCTCCCACAAACAAGAATTCCCTTTTAAATTTATTTATTTCCAAAACTAGCCTTCCCCTTTCATGAAAAGTTGTGAGTTTTATGAAGAGTTGCGACTTTTATGTACAGTTGTGACTTTTATGTAAAGTTGTGACTTTTAATGAAAAGTTATGACTTTGATGAAGAGTTGCGACTTAAATGAAGAGTTGCGACTTTCGTGAAAAGTTGCGACTTTAATGAAGAGTTGCAACTTTTATGAAAGTTGTGACTTTTCTGAAAGGTTGTGACCTTTACGAAGGGTTGCAACTTTTCCAAATAGTTGTAACTTTTCCGATAAGGCACAATAAACATTTGTGCAGGCTACCCTTTGTTGTCTATAAATAGAGGGATTTCCTCTCATTTTAAAACAACAAAAATTCTAAACCTTTCTTCTTCTTTTCTTCTTCTTCTTCACAACTAAATATTTGTGTACTTGGTTCCTGTTGAGTGGCTCAGTGACACGATTGCTTATTTTACAGATCTTGGTATGTATTTTTACAGTCATTAATTTTTACTTATGTTATTAAGGATAAATGATAAGATAAGTTACCTTTATCAACTAAATATTTGTGTACTTGGTTCGTGTTAAGTGACTCACTGACACCATTGCTTATATTACAGATCTTGGTATGTATTTTTAAAGTCACTAATTTATACTTATGATATTAAGGATAATAAGATAAGTTACCCTTATCTAAAAAAAAAAGATAAGATGTAATAAGTTTCATTTTCCTTTATATTATTAATGTTTGTTATCGCGTAATCTTGTATATAAGATAATATAGTGTTTTAGTTTTAATGACTAATAGATTTAAATTATTATTTTATAAATTTTATGATATAAAATTCCTGCGCAAAGCGCGGGTAAATTACTAGTTTCTAATAATCTAAAAGCAAATTTGGTCCTTTTCTCAAAAGGGAAAAAAGAAAAGAAAAAAAAAAGTATAAAGCACTATAACAGTGAAGTAGAGACGCAATCACAATGTTATCTACATACATAAAATTTGTATTTTGCAAAGGGCAACACAAAAAATAAAAACTCATTATTGGAGAAGAAAAATCACAAAGAATTTAATTAGTCAATTGTTGTAATCAACACTAGATGAATCTTTAAGACATTTAAGAGCATGTTTCACAGCTACTAAAAACTGTTTATTTTAAAAGTGATTTTTAAAATAATTTATTAGAAAAGTATTTTTAAAGAAAAAATAATTTGTATTGGTAAAAATGATTTTTTAAAAGTAATTTTTAAAATTAAATTACAAAAAATGATAAGTATCTTTCTAGGATATAATATGTAAACTAAAAAAGGAGAAACTTTTTTCATTTGTTACCTTTCTAGGGGAGTTAAGATCTTTAATTGTTAATTTTTCATTCTTCATAGAAAAAATTGTTAAAGTATTGTTTGAAAATATTGAAAAGAAAAATCTTTTTCTTATTTGTTACCTATTTCTTTTATATTCAATCTTTAGCTATTACGTCTTCTTTTTCTTTTTATAATACTCTAAAGTTTTTTTAAAAAAAATCCAAATAAAAAAAGATAGTAAGTAAATTAAGAAACTAAAGAAAAATGTTATTTGTAACTTCTTGGGAGGATTGAAATTTCTAATTGTTACTTTTTCTCTCTTTCTTTTTGTGAAAATATTGTTGTTACCTTTATTCTTATTTCGCAAAATAATATGTAACATAATACAAAATATAAATAATAATATATAAACATAAAATAAAAATAAAACAACATGTCATATAAGAATAAAAAATAAAATTCTTGAATGAAATTTAATCGAATTCATGAGATATGTTAATTATTTAATAAGGAATATATTGATAAATATGTATACATTCAAAGGGTATTTTAGTCTACAAAAAATATATTTTTTTGCTTTTACTTAATTTAAAAAACAGAATCATCTAATTTCTTCTTAACAGGAAAAACTGTTTCTACTTTCATTAAAAACAGTTTTAAGAATTTGTTAAACACATAAAAATAATTAAAAAATAAACTGAAAGAAGAAAAAAAATATTTTGGTCTTTAATATAAATGTCAAACAGATTCTAAGTAGTAATAATTAAAAGAAGTTTGAAGTAAATGTTACCAATTTTTTTAAAAAAAAGAAGTTTGAAGTAAGGAAAAACATGTGTTCTACACGGGCCTAATGGTTATTCATAAATTTTTTTCAAGGGGTGTTAGTTAAATGATTTTAAATTTTTGATTTAATATTTTTTAGAAAATTTAATGTGAGAGTTCATTGGGATGTCCATAAGTGATGTAGTTCAATAATAGTTGTCTACTATTAACTTGGTATACATCTTAAGAAATAATAAATAATAAGATAATATTATCCTTTGAATATATTAAATTTAATGCTTTGAGAAATTTATTGTATATCAAATAGTATTTAATACAAACGGTAAAATAAACATAAATAAATAAATTATCTTTCGATTTTTCAAACTAAATAAGTATTTCTAGATAACTATTTATAATAAAAGTAAAATAAACGGAAAAAATAATATTTTTCATCATCTACTATTTTAATTATTTTACTTAAAGTAGTTATAAAATTCACACAAATATTAAAGATATTCAAGTAACAAAAGTATAATTAAAAAGGTAAGAAATTTTTTAAAAGCTAAGAAGCATTGCAAAAATATTCCTACTAAAACAGGCACATTAACAAACTATTGCTTACTTTAGCATCTAACTCCCTCCAATATAATAAGAGGAAAAAATATATTTAAGATAATGATGTAATTTATGTATTAACAGTGACTAATATCACAAATCTCACCGACTTAAAATTTCATAATCTCTATAATTATTGTAAAGGTGCAGAAAAAATCCCTCCAAATTATAATTACGTCGCTAACTCATTTATACTATTAGTATATAATAATTATAAGGCAATGCTAAATAATAAAAGAAATGGTTAGAATTTGATTAGAAAATTAACGAATTTATACTATTTTTTTATGTTAAAACAATTTTTATTTCATTTTTTAGTTAAAAGACATTAAAATTAAAACGGTAAAAATATTCAAAAAGATAAAATATTATAAGTAAAATGTCATTCTTGCCACATTTTCTGGCCAAATTTATTTTTTCATAATTATATATCAATCTTGTTTATTAAAACTATTCCTCTATTCAATAATATTTGTCCAAGGTTGATTTTGCATATACTTCTTAATAAATTATAAATAAAAGAGTAATTTTTTTATATTACTTTGAATATAAATATAATGTCTTGAAAAATATAATAGAAAAATAAGTATAATTAATGATAAGTGTAAATTAAAATAACAGTGTAAAATTATTTATTAATATTATAAAGTAAGCAAATATTATTAAACAGCCTAAAATAATATAATAAACAATTATTGTTCGACGATGAAAGTATTATTACTAATCAGAGAAAGGACCATCTTGTTATTAAACTACTGTTAATTATTGCGTGAACAGAAGAAAGCATCAATTCAGAGAATGTTTGCGTATTAATTAGTAGTATTTTCTTAGTTTAATAATAGTTGCTATTATATTATTTTGAAATATTTAATTATATGTGTTTATTTTATAAAATCAATGAGTATTTTTACATTCAGTTTCTAATTTATTTTTATAATTAATTATAGTCATTTTCTTATTATATTTTCAAGATATTGTATATGTTATATTCAAAAGGTGATATAAAAAAATTATTGTTCTATTTATAATTTTTTAAGAAGCGTGTAAAGTAAATAGCGAACAATTATTGTTGGATAGGAAGTAGTAATTCAATAAACAAAATTGTCCTTTCTTTTCGATAAATATTTCTGTTCACTTTTATTTGTCTATAATATTAAAAATTTACTTTAGTTTTATTGTTATTTTTAGCATATAAAAAAAACATTTTCCATGTTTTATTTGTATATCAATTAGTGTTTTTCTAATCTCAGATTAAGCATCAATAATATCACAAGTATTATATACATATATGAATGACTATTAATATGTATATTTCGTTATACATATATGAATCAATTGTATAATTTGTGTTTGTATAAAATGAGAAAGAGAGAAAGATAAAAGAAAATTGGGTAGGAAAATATCTGTAGTTGTATAATTCTAAGTGTACAGAATAAAAATATATGTATTTTTATTTGTATATACAATTTTCTCTCGCTTTATATACATAACGTACTTCAAATATTAATTTCAAGTGGAACTCAAACATATTTTTATCGGTGTAAATTATGTAAAGAAATCCGTCTTCTTCCTTATTTTTCTCAAGAAATAGTCAGAGGCATAGTGTTCTTGACAAAGACAAATATAGTCTTTTAGTCAGCACAATAAATATTTTACAGCGAGACACTCTCTTAACATAATTTTAAATTTTTAAGTATCTTATACTTTGACTTTCTCCTCATTTTTTTTCATTCACACAAAAAAACTGCTCTAACGACATTGAATTAAATTGAACCGAATTGAATTAGTTCAATCTGGTATACAATGCACACTTTTCTAAAACTGAAGAATGAAATCAAAGTTTGATAAAATCAAACCAAAAAACCGAACGCTCACCCTTACTTGAGAACCTATCAATAAAAAATTGCATAAAATTAAGGGATAATACATAAATAACTTTATTAAATATGATATAAAATTAATACATAAATAATCAACTTATTCATATATTAACGTTGAACTTAACCAACTACCTAACGATCAATAATTATTTATAAGATGAGACTTGCTAGTGACAACCTCTTTTATTTTGGTATTTGATCTTTAGCCAATTGATAACATTTTTATGAAAAATGAATAACACTCATGATCAATGACAACATCAACATTATTTTGAGTGACACTTTTGACTTTACCATTAAAAAAAGTTGATCAAGAATGGAGAATAGTGGTAAGCATGCCTTGGGTTATCCGTCTCTTTTCTCTTTAGTACTTTATATGTATACTGTGGATTTGATGAATGACGCAACAAACTCAAAAGTTTATTATATATTTATTTCACTTTTTTTTTTAAAAAAAACAGAAAAATAATATTTATTTTTTATAAAACAAATCAAATGATTATGTAAAGTATTTCCTCTTTCTTAACGTACTTGTCGTTCTTATTAAAAGTAATTATTTCAAAATATTTATAATTTGAAATATACAAGATAAAATTAATTAATTTTTTTTTCATCAGGGGCGATTCAAACCCGTTGGTGGCCAGGCCAAAATCAAACTAGAGGCCTTAAAAAAATAAAAATTTATAAAAAAATTTATTTCAAATATATTTTTTCTAACTTTTTGAGATGCAAAGTTGTTAATAATTTTTGTATAGTCAACCTCTTCTAATAATTCTTTTTCAATCGATAATAAAATCAGACCACTTAATTTTTCTTGAGACATTGTTGATCTTAAATAAGATTTTATTATTTTTAATTTTGAAAAACTTCTTTTTACTGAGGCGACTAGTACAAGAATTGTTAACATTATTCTATAAGCAATGTAAGCATTTGGAGAAGAATCAAGTCTTTCTATTTGATTGAGTATCTTAATTAGACTATTGTCTTCTGCTTGTATGATTTATCAAGTCATCGACTTTTCTTTTCTTTTAAGTTTTGAATGAGCGAATTCATATTTTCTAGTTGACATATTAAAATCTAACAAATATTTTAAATACTATTTACTATATCAAATAAAATATATAATAAACATAAGACACAAAATAAAAGTAATATTAAAAATTAGAATGATATTACCGAATTTAAAATTATGAACACTTGATTTCTGAAATTGAATTGGATTGTTGTGATATATTTTTCTTCAAATTTAAAACATAAATTATATTTTTTTTAAAATTAAAATTATCAATAAAACAAGTAAATTATTAAGTTCTGAATAAGAGAGATATAAGATTAGAAAAATGAAAGAGAGAAGAAATAGACGAGAGGAAGAGAGAATGATAAAATACATAAAAATAAAATTAGAAAAAGTATAAGGTAAAAAAACAACTTGTACAAATAAAAAAGAAATACACGTTAAAAAAGTAAAAAGTAAGTCAATAATTGCATTAAAGCCGTTTGGATTTGGTCTTTTTGAGTTCTATCTTTTTTTTTTAATTTAATCCTAACTAAGCTAAAAAAAAATGGGGCCCTTCTTTTTAAAGCTTACCAGCCGCCCTGTTTCCTGTTTCTCATTTTATCTTTCGTAATAATTATTTTGAAGATTACAAGTATCTCAATTTGAGTCAATAGTAATGATCCATAGAAAAATAATACTTAATAAAAGAGAATTATGACTTAAAACATAAACAAAATAATCAAATATTTCCTTTAATTAATATTTTCTTACAATGTAAATGAAAAACACTATTTTGAGAATGGAAAATAACAGATCATAAGATGACCAACTTTCACGTATAGCAAATATAAAATTCATATTTATATGCTATAACAAAGTTTGCATAATTGCACTCCATAGCAAACATATAAATGTATAATTTGCTATACATATACATTTGAAGCGAATTATATAAAACGAAGTGTATAAAACGAGAAAGAGAAAGAGACTTGGGAGAGAATTGTATAAAACGAATTGTATAAAACGAATTGTATAATTCTAAGTGTATAAACGATTATATACAATTTGAATTTGTATAAAATGAGAAAGAGAGTAAGGCAAAAGAGACTTGTGCAGGGAATATACAATTGAATCGAATGGTATAAAACAAGAAATAGAGAAATTATATACAATTTGAATTTGTATAAAACGATAAAGAGAGAAAGGCAAAAGAAACTGGGCAGGGGAGTATTTTTATTGTATAATTATAAGTGTATAGGACGAAAATATATGTATTTGCATGTGTATATACAATTTTCTCCCGCTTTATACAAACAGAAACACAATTTATACATTTCGTTTCTGTTTGTATAAGCGAGAGAGGCTACGGGACACAATTAAATTAAAGGGTGGTTATAACAATTATTTTGATTTATCAATTTGCCATTATATAGAATTTTCCCTAAAATTAATGCAGTCATGCACGTATTTAAATTTGATTTAAGGGACTGTCAATTAACTATTTTCTTCTCGTACGCCAGTATAATACCCCTTAATTACTAATCATGAGAATTTTATAATATCATTTTTAAATATAATAATTTTAATGCCTAGAGTTATATATAATAAAATAATTTATAATTAATAATGAAAATAAATGATAAATAGTGATGTGCATCGGTCAGTTCAATTCGATATTCATGTATAATCAATTTGATTTATTGGTTTTAGTTCTTATTCATTCTGCTTTTCATTTAACCAATAAAATTTTTTATAAAATAAAGGGATAATACTCAATTACCTCCCTAGCCTATACCCAAAATCCCTGAGACACACCTTATCTTTGATGAGGTCCTATTAGCCCCCCCCGCCCCAAACTTTTTTTTTAAGTAATTGTTTACCACTTTTGTACCTACGTGGCAATATACGTGAATTCACCCATGTAGAGCGTGTGAGTGAAGATTTTAGATAACAATGACCAATAAAAGTTCGCCACGTGTCAAAGTAATTTGAAAAAAACTCAAAAATAAATATTAATGTTTCTCTCTAAAGCAGTGTTCTTCATCTTTTGAAAAACAAAAACTCCATTTTCAGTGTTCTTCATTTTTAAAGAAGCTCCATTATCATTCAAGTTAAATAGCTTCTTGATTTGAAAAGGTAAAGTAAAATTTAATATATTCTTTACATCTTTTTATGTCGATTATTAATTCTTATTTTTTTTGACAATGTTTATAAAGTTAGGGTTATGACAAAATCCGAGTTGAATAAGTTGTGTATGGATGAGAACGATTCAATGTTTAATGCGGAAGTGCGATGCAAGCATGGAATCTTACTGCAAATGCAGACGTCTTGGTTAAATCGCAATCCCGGAAGACGATTTTGGTCTTGTCCTCACTATGAGGCCACAAACTATAATTTCTTTAGATGGAGAGACACAGAGATAGTTGATGAAAGATCTCTTTTTATTCTTCCAAAATTGGTGAATATGATTAACGAGTTAGAAAAAAATTATGAGCGTGTGAAGATGCAACTGGAACAGCTTGATAATTTCAACATTGAACAGTCAAAACTAGAGAAAATTCCTTTGGATGAAGGTGAAATCGATCCACACAGCACTGAAACAAAAACTAACTATCAAAATCCAACATCGAAAATCAACTATCAGTTTGAAATCAAATTTCTAACCTTTGTTGATTTTTTGAAACCAAGCTAAACTTTCCCTCTTTCTTTCCTTGTTCCTTTATCTTCTTTTTGGTAAAGTAATTTTGAAAACGTAAATGGCCAGCTTTTTCGAATTTGGGAAGTGTAAAAGTAGCTGATAGTCACTTTTTAGAAAGCTGCAAAAGTGGGGCCCGGTGCATGTTGAACAAACCGATCAACCTTTCTGATTATTATTGCCACGTAGGTACGAAAGTGGTAAACAATTACTTAAAAAAAAAGTTGGAGGGGGTAATAGGACCTCATCAAAGATAATGTGTGTCTCAGTGATTTTGGGTATAGGCTAGGGGGGTAATTGAGTATTATCCCTAAAATAAATACACAACTTCTCAAAAAGAGGACACTCATAAAATAGGAACATGAATAACTAACATAAAAAGAACTATACATGTGTAATACAAAGAGAAATTAAGAGAAATATGATTCTTAATTACTTTAGATTTTGACATTTTATGTGATGTGAAGTTGTGAACTCAAAGTTACTGTGAAGTGTGAATTAAAAATTAAAGAACAAAGACAAAAACCAATTAAATATCGAGATTAATATTTAATATTTAAGTAAGGATTAATTATTACAGTCTTAATACGTTATCGGTTTACCAATGACCCAATATTTAAAAATTAAAACCAAATAATAATTCAATAATCGTTTTATAAAATCATAAAAAAGTCCATTAATTCAATAACTCAATAGCGTTTTTTCAGTTCGATTTATAGACATGTTTAATTTTTACAAACCCCTAATTATGAACTAAGTAATAAACTATTTTTAAATTACATAAATAAAAATAAATATATATTTTTAATATAATGAATAAATAAAAATAAATAAAAATATTAATACTACTAATTATTGTATTCCTCATGCAAAATGGTCTTCATCACATTTGGTATGCTATGAGACTCAGAATTCCACTATTTATGTCCACTTTAATAAACATCCAATTCAATCTGTTGTCTCACTTCATTTTCGTCCGTTTTAAAGAAATTGCAGTTTTCCTTTTCTTGATAATTTTCTAGTTCAAAGTTACAAATTTAATACTAGAAAATATTTTCCAATTTTCCCATATTTGGTTGGGACAAAAATTTTGGAAAATGTTTTCTAAATCAACTCATTTTCCTCAAAATTAAGGAAAATGACTTCCCTTCCAAAATTAAGGAAAACATTTTTCAAAACTTTCCTCCAATTTCAAATTACATTTTTTTTTGGAAAAAACATCAATTTTTTAAAAAAATTTCAATTTCAAAATTTTATTTTTTCACCCGATCCCTGACCCCCACCCACCCACCCACCCACCCACCACCGGCCAGCCCCCCCAACCCCCCCCCAAAAAAAAAAAATAATTTTGCTTTTTAAATTTTTTTTCAAACCCCCCACCCCCACCCAACCCCAACCCCCCAAAAAAATTAATTTTGTTTTTTAAAATACTATCAACTTCAAAATTTTATTTTTTCACTCCTACCCCCCGCCTCCACCCACTACCCCCACCACACGCCGCCACCCACTACCCCCACCCCACGCTGCCACCACAATCATCCCACAAAAATAATAATTTTATTTTTAAAAAATATTTTCAATTTCATAAATTATTTTTTACTCTACTAAAAATAAAAGATGTCTCTCAAAAACATTCTTCATTCATAAATTAAACACTAAAAATTATTTCCGGAAAAATATTTTCTACTCACTAACCAAACATGAAAAAATAAGTCCAAAATCTACTTGTTTTCCAGGAAAAACATTTTTCATGAAAAACATTTTCCTCCATACCAAACACACCCTTCATGTCAACATATTCATCAACTTGTCTTCACTGATTCAACTTGCGAAATACCTAAAATTAAATGCTGAAAATTAATATATTTATAATAATAAGTAACTTGTCTTGTTTCCTGTATATGTTATTTTGTTTGCTAAAAATACAAAATATAAATTGTAATCATAAAAAAAAAGAAAACTCATTTATAAAGGCGATGCAATTTTGCGTATTATCTTCATTTTTTCTCTTCTAATTTTTTTTTCGTAATTTGATAGTGGTTAATAACATACTTTTTATAATGATTCAGAATTCTTTAAGATATGTTTAATCTCCTAAAATGTACAGAAAGAGGCATATCCAAGATTTTGAGATAATGGGTGCACTATCACGAAAAAGTGAATTTAATATAAAAAATTGATTAGTTTAACATTTAGGTTTGTATCACCAAAAATTAATTAAAATTTTAAAATTATAGGTCCAAAGTTATTTTACCAATCCAAACCACTTAGAGATGCATTACCCAATTTTAAAAAGAAAAATAAAACAAGATAAATAAAAGATTCAAATTTTTAACCTCACTTAGAGAGTGCACCCAATCATAATCGCACGTTTGGATACTTATATCTATATTTAAATAATTTTTAAAAAATATAATACTATTATATATGATTTGAGAAGGAGAGCATGAATTCACGTGAACCTGGTGACCCCCTCCTGGATACACCTCTATCGGTACATTAGACAACACTTGGAGTTAATCTCAAGAAAGAACAATATCCATGCTTCTATGGATGGATCATTTCACCTTTGATCATGAAATTAAACTTAATTCAAGATGAGATTGAATCCACAAAATAAAAGCATGACAACAACTTGTTATCCAAAATAAATAAATAAAGGAGCTAGCAACATCATGTTGTGGTGTCGGTGTTTGGATCTAGTGTTAAGTTCCATGCATATATTATATACATATCATATACATAGCTTTGTAAAGCTATCTATCTACTTAGGTTGTATAAATAATATTGTGGTCTCCAACTCATAAAAAATAATTGGTCCCTCCCTAGCTCCTCCTTTTAAAACCAAACCAAATATGCAACCGTGTGGCACCACAAATAACTCACCATAAATCATAATAGTGATATAGATGAATTAGAATGGCCAATCAAAACACAACTTCATTTGGTAGTGTAGGCCATATTATTCTTTAATAGTCTCACACACCAAAACACCAAAGAAGATATGTATATACATGATTATAATTGTTACTTCCTTTTTATTTTGTTGGCCATTTCATCAAGATACTATATGACTATATTCAATGTATTCTCCAAAGATCAAATGGATCAACTTATGCTTTACCTAAAGTGGAAAATGGGGTCACTACAACATAACATGCTTTGAGGGTATACAATTTCTAGCTACAATTAATATTTTCTCCAAAATAGATGAGTACCTCATAGAAAGAAAACTTGAGAGTTCAAACTAAAACATGCATTGTCAAATCATAACGTGTCATGAACATGTTTTTATCATCGATTTCACTTAAAAGTTTCAAGGTAGGGGTGTATAAAACCGAATCGAAAATCGAATCAAATCGCAAATTGAGTTAATCCGGAATTTTTTTTTGACTAGTGGTTGGTTTGACTTGGTTTGTTGTTGAAAAATAAAAACCAACTATATTTTGGTTGGTTTGGTTTTAACTAAAAAAAAGTCAACCCAAGACCAAATCAACCCAACATTATATATATAATTTATAATTTTTATTTTATACATAAAAATATTTACTTTGATATAAGTTTTAAATATTTTTTATATTTTTTCATAGTTTTTATCTTTTAATATATTATTTTAAGTTTGAAACATAGAATTTTGGATGGTTCCATAAAAATTATAGTCCATAGATGTTGATAATTATAATAAATCTTAAATCAAAATCAAATTAATAGTAATCCAAAAAGAAAATCAATTATACACTAATAATGACAATAATATTAGAGATAAGTGTCAAAAACACACCTAAACTATTCACTTTTTTTGAGTTTCATACCTAAACTATTGAAAGTGTGAGTTTCATACCTAAACTATCATTTTTTAGTTTGAGAAACACACCTCAGTGGTGTGTGTAGTGCACTCTCTCTTTTATATGAAAAACCTTTGACACATGGCATTCCACATAGATAAAATATTTTATCTAGATAAAAATTAAATAATAAAAAATTAATGTTAATTAAAAATTAAAGATTACAATCCATATAAAAAATTAAATTATTTTTTTATCTCACTTCACCACCTCCTCCACGTACCCCCTCTCCCCCGCGACAACCCCATCCTTTTTTAAAAAAAAACCATTTAAAAAATATTTTTAAAATATTCATATTTCATCCCCCCCCCCCGGATAGAAATTGATATTATTTTATTTAAAAAATCTACCCATCCTATTTAATTTTTCGCTCCTATTTTTTTTTATTTTATGTTTTTCTTATTTTGTGTTAGATATGCACATACATATATTTTTAGAAAAACAATTCTACTAATGTGCCGAATATAACATAAACAACTAAAAAATATAAAAAGTTTTGTGGCTGCAAGTAAAAAATATTTTCGATATGTATATCTAAACACTGGGAAAAAAAATTGAAAGCGGAGGGTTAAGTGGGATGGGTAAAATTATATTTTAAGAAAATAAAATAATATCTAAATTAGTATTTGATGAAGGAGAGGAAATGAAATAAAAAATGAAGAAATTTAAACAAAATAAAAAACTTTAAAAATGGTGTGGGGTAAGAAAAATATTTTACATTTTATTTTATAAAGAAAATATTATTTTTTTATAATAATTTTTTTAATTTTTAATTTTAACTAATGCTAATAATTTATTTAATTTATTGTCAAGGTTGAATATTTTGTCAATATGGAGTGTGATGTGGAAATTCTTTAAAATAAAAAAGAGAGAGAGTGTATTACACATACCATGATGAGAGTGGTATAAAAGAGAGAAGTGTGTTTCTCAAACTAAAAAGTGATAGTTTAGGTATGAAACTCAAACTTTCAATATTTTAGGTATGAAACTCAAAAAAAGGTATAGTTTAGGTGTGTTTTTGACACTTATCTCATAATATTAAATATTTGTTCTTTGATTTTACATTGGTTTAGACAATTGAAATACATACTAATTTAAATTTCCTTTAATATTTATTCATGTAACTACTACTTATTAAACTTAATTTTGTATGATTTTGTACTTTTAAATTACGATCATTTTCATTATGACTTGTTAATTTGCAATATTTGTTTATGTAATTTCATTATTATTATACATTTTTTTTTGAATATTTTAGTGTCATTAATCCTATCATCGTTTGTGTTATATTGTTAAGAAACACCTTAGATAGTTGTATTTTGGTAGGACTGAAGAAATATTTGAAGTACAAGTAAATTATATGGTTGTATGAATACTTTAGCGAAAAAACCCGAAAAAACTCAAGGTTGAAAAACCCAAGTTTTATTGATTTGGTTTGATTTATAGAATTAAAATTCCAACACAAATAATTTGATTTGATTTTGAAAACTCCGAACCAACCCCACCATGTACACCCCTATCTAAAGGTATTGATCGAAATCCACAACCCAATCAACGTCATCCACCATTGTCTGAGTGAGTTATTTCATAAGATAATTAATATATGCAGGATCTTTTCAGTACTGATAACTTTTAATATCAATTACAAGATAAAATAGACGAAACGACAGATGCTTAATTAATCAAGCAGAAAGACCAATTCACAATGTCTTGCAAAGGAAAAAGCAAGCCCTTGCAGCCAAAAAATCAAATAAAACAAAATAAAATGTAAAAGTAAGGCAATTTCCAGGAACAAGCTAAGATTTATGATTAGACGAAGCAAGTAGAAGACTATTTGACGTCTAGCATAGGGATTTACTACAGACCACAATGTAAGGTGTGAGAAATTTAATGGATTCTTTGTTAGCATTAAGATTCCTTTTTACCACTTTTAGAACGTCAAAATTAATAAATCTGATTTTGATACTTGTGATTTCTATCTAAACACAATTAACATGCAATTAATTAAAAGATAAGTGTCAAAAACACATCTAAACTATTCATTTTTTTTTAGTTTCATACTTAAACTGTTGAAAGTGTGAGTTTTATACCTAAACTATCATTTTTTAGTTTGAGAAACACACCTCAATGGTGTGTGTAATGCATTCTCTGTTTTATATGAAAAAACTTTGACACATGACATTTCACATAGATAAAATATTTTATATAGATAAAAATTAATAATAAAAAATTAAAGATTACTATCCAAATAAAAAATTAAATTATTTTTCTTATCTCACTCCACTAACTCCTCCACGTACCCCCCCTCCCCCGCGACAACCGCATCCTTTTAAAAAAAAAATCATTTATAAAATAATTTTAAAAATTTCATATTTCATATTCCATCCTCCCCCCTCCCGATAGAAATTGATATTATTTTATTTAAAAAAATCTACATCATCCTATTTGATTTTTCGCTCCTATTTTTTTTTTTTTATGTTTTTCTTATTTTGTGTTAGATATGCACGTAGATATATTTTGAGAAAAAAAATTCTACTAGTGTACCGAATATAACATAAACAACTAAAAAATATAAAAAGTTTTGTGGCGGCAAGTAAAACTATTTTCGATATGTATATCTAAACACTGGGGGGGGGGGGGGGAAAATTGAAAGGGGAGGGTTAAGTGGGATAGGTAGAATTATATTTTTAAGAAAATAAAATAATATCTAAATTAATATTTGAGGAGGGGGAGGAGATGAAGTAAAAAATGAAATACTTTTATAAAAGAAATTCAAACAAAATAAAAAACTTTAAAAAATGGTGTGGGGTAAGAAAAATATTTTACATTTTATTTTATAAAGAAGATATTATTTTTTTATAATAGTTTTTTAATTTTTAATTTAACTAATACTAATAATTTATTTATTTTTTGTCAAGGTTGAATGTTTTGTCCATGTGGAGTGTGATGTGGAAATTCTATAAAAATAAAAGAGAGAGTGTATTACACATACCATGATGAGAGTGGTTTAAAAGAGAGATGTGTGTTTCTCAAACTAAAAAAATGATAGTTTAGGTATGAAACTCAAACTTTCAATAGTTAAGGTATGAAACTCAAAAAAAAGGTGTAGTTTAAGTGTGTTTTTGACACTTATCTCATTAATTAATTATATGTACTTTGTATCCTTATTGAATCTTCACAACAACATTTTCACTGGAATTTTATAAGTGGAGTTTGGAGAGGGTAGAGTATAAGCATAACTTATATTTACCTCGTGAAGGTAGAGACAGTGATGGAGCCACATGTAGTGAAGAGTTGTCGACCGACACCCCTTCATCGAAAAATTACGTTGTGTAGCTAGAATAAAAATATTTTTTATGTATATATCTATATTATATACTGACACTCCTTGGCTTCTACACGATTTTATTTCTTTATATTTGACACCCCTTAATCAAATTCTAGCTCCGCCACTGGATAGAGAGACTTCTTTTCAGAAGACACTCGGCTCAAGTACAACATATAAAAGAAGGTATGCAAGGGGAAATATGACAGTGAAAAATATAGCAACTAGCCAAAAGAACAATAACAACAATATAGTACGATAATTGAAGTAAAAATAAGTACATATGATAAAGAAAATCAAAAGAAATATATTTACTATAAGAATAAGGTTATTATTGTAACATCCCGCCTTCGAAAGAGCTAAATTCAGAAAGCACTAAATTGGAAATAGCTAAATGGAGATTTGTACAAGTTATTCTTAAGATTTTGATTTTGGGTCAACGGACATTACTTTCTATACCATTTTAATTGGGTGACTCATAAGATATCAAATGAAAGATCTCTGATTCTTCTTTCCAATGCTGTCGAGTTTGCTAAAATCCGAGTTGAGATGAGGGAGATATATCCGTTTGAGTTTAGCCTGTCTAGTTGAGGAAATTTACCCGATTTAATGAGAGGTATTTTGGTCTTTTCCTTACCCCATCAGCTTTGAATGTTTTTAATAATATTTTAGAGGTCTAAACTGATATGGTTCAGTTTTCACAATCCTAAAATACGCTTAGGGTTTTGAGAGGAGTTCAAGAGGAGAAAAGATGGGAGCTTCAAGGCGTTCGTCAAGATTCTTGAGATTTGTCGAGGAATTTCGCCAAGGGTTTGATCCCTAAGAGGTATGTAAGCTTCCATAGTGATGAGTTTGTTCATCATGTGATTTCATAATTTCGTTCTTGGAATTGAATAATTGAGTTTTTGATGAGTTTCTTGAAGTTTCGTTTCACAAATGTTTAATAATTAGGTTTGATGAATTTTTGAGGTGAATGTTAGGAGTTTGAGGGTTGTTTATGAGTGGATTTTCATTTACTAAGGTTGGGTATTCAAATCTAGGAGAATTTAAAGAAATCATTCGATTCTAGGTGAGCTAAGGCCAAAAATTGAAGAAGAAAATTCATCATAAGTTCTGGATAGGGGCTCAGTGTGCTAGAAAAAATGTTCTGTAATTTAGGGGCTGGAGCCACTCAGTGCACCAGTGTCGCCAGCCCCGTCCTCTTTTTCCGTCATTTGTCTCGTTTGAGTTATTTTAAAATATACCGTCACTCCATTCTGATTCTAACTACTCTAAACTACATCTAAACATTGAGAAATCCTTCATAACATGAAGCATAACCCTTGAATTTAGAATGCAAATTAAAGGTATAGCTAAGAGTAAAGTTTTTAGGGTTCTTTCGAGTCATTTAAAGAAGTCTTTTACAATCTTTTGAACTATTTTAAGACTTGAGTATGAGGATGAGGACTTGAGCTTTATTTTTTTAGAATGAATATATGAGAACTAAGTATTCCCAAGAGTAAATGTTTTTACATTTAAGAGGAAGAAAATTGCGATTTCCGAATGAGTTCAGAGTTTTGAGCACTATCTCTTTTAAGAGTACCTTTTGAGTAATAATCTCAAAGTTTGAGGATGAAAAAATATTATCTAACATATGAGCATGATTTATACTTTTGGAGTAGTATTTAACATCTACATGGGGGAGAGCTCAGACAACTCACAACCCCCATAAACCATGTACGCCAACGTGGATGAAGGTGTAGACACACAAAATTTATTGGATTTAATTCATAAAAAATTTGGATTAAATCCATGTTTATTTGGGTTGAATGATTAATTTGGATTTTACAAATAAATAAGTCCATTTTTATTAAATTCAATTCCAAGGTCCATTTCACCTTGAAGTCCAAACTCATGCCACGTGTCACAGTGACTAGACATCGAGACCAACAAGGTGACGCCACGTATCCAAATGAGGTGCTAGTCCCAGTCAAATGCAAGAATGAATCACAATGCTCCAAGTGTCAAAATGACATCCTTTGGCCAATCACAAGCAACCTTGTCCACCCCCTACAACTATAAATAGAGGATGGACATTACATTCAAAGAGAAAGAAGAAACACTTCAACAAACATTCTGCAATTGGAGAAAGCTACAACATCAACTACATAGCTCTTCGAAGGAGTGATCAACGGAGTTCTTTTCAGAGACCGACTTGCAACGACGAATTGCTTCTCGACGTTCTCGGAGATCAAATACATCTCAAGGAGGTCTACATAAGCTACAACATCAACTACATAGCTCTTCAAAGGATTGATCAACAGAGTTCTACCCGGAGATCGACTTGCAACGAAGAAGTGCTTCCCGACTTTCTCGGAGATAAAATACATCTCAAGGAGGTCTACATGAGCTACAACATCAACTACATAGCTCTTCAAATGATTGATAAACGGAGTTCTTCCCGGAGATCGACTTGCAAAGACGAAATGCTTTCCGATGTTCTCGGAGATCAAATACATCTCAAGGAGGTCTACATCATCCTACATTCGAGAAATACGCTACTGAAGGCCCTAGAATCACGGAGAAACTTATGAGAGAAGAATCAAGAGGACAACAGAATTGTTCTCACATGATTCATTAATAAAATCACATTTTTCTTGTATTTATTTTCATTGCAGTTAATTTTCCGCGCTTACGAAAATTTGTTGCGAACAAAAGAGTCATACTTTTTAGATAATTTTGTATTGCTTTTTAGCAAAGATTAGTGGATCCACTTAGTTAAGGATATTTTATATTTCGGCAAGGTATATGACAATTTTGACAGTGTTGATGAGACTTTGTATCATCACATAACTCATAGTCAGGATTATCAATTAGATAATCTCTCAAATTGAGTTATTTTGTATCGTTACATACAAACTGAGTTATTATTGTATTTTCAATACATTGAGTTGTTATCTACTACTTTTAAAAGCTTACTTTATAATGCATATTTATTGTTGCTTTTATATTAAACCAAGTTGAGTATTTTTTAGTATCCACGAGTATTCTTGAGTACCCTTGAGTTGAGTTGAGTTGAGGTAAGTATGTTTCATTCCTTCCAAGTTCAAGCTTATATGTTATGTTTAGTATTCCCCTTGTATGCTCGTAAATTCGGTGTACTGACGTCATTTGTCCTGCATCTTTTGATGCAGATACAGATAAACAGGGTCATCAATAGGTGCTTTGTTGATACCACTTGCATTCAGATTAGCTTCGGTGAGTCTCCTTGCTTCCGGAGGATTCCATTTATGTCTTTCGGTATTGTTAGGAGGTCGTGAGTCTTGTTCTGAATTTATTCATAGTTATTAGAGGCTTCATAGAGAGTAGTGTTTTGAGGAGCCTTTTTCATTTTCGTTGATAAATGTTAAGACTTGAGTTGCTTCTTTTGACCTATGAATATTTTTAAATATTTTGAGTTATGCATTTGAGACTTTGATTTAAATCTTTACATTTAAGTTCATCTATATTTGTGAGCAAGTCTTCGTTTGAGAGTTAAGCCAGGCAAAGGGTTCGGTACGGGCCACGGATCGATGGTTCTGATCAAGTGTCAGTCGTCTCCAGGGTGTAGCCTCCGGGCATGACAATTATACTACGACAAACATAACACAATCCGATCTTACACCCTGGACGTGAACGGCACACAAGAACCATCATTGGTCCCTAAGCATACCCTCATACAAGTTTGCTATAAGTGAAAAACTAACTCAAACAATAATAGGATTCAAAAATAATTAAATCCATTAAACTCAAATATTCAACTTAAAAAGTAGAAAAATACTCAATGACAATACTTATAGTTTGTAAAACAACTCAAAATAAAGTAAATATTGAAAGACGTATCAACTTTGTCTATCTATAAAGCCTATACTATTAAAGAAGGATATCAGAACAAGGCCCGCAACATCTTAAAGCTACTAAGTGAATGTATATTTTAACCAAAAGTTTGAGGCTAATAGCCTCATTTATTTCCATTTCAGAAAAAAATAAAACCATGCCCAAAACTGGCCTAAAGTTGGAATAAAACAGAATAAGAGAAAAGTCAAAAGCTAAAGAGACATAACAATATCTAAGCAGTATTTTTCTAAAAATGAAGAAAGATGAAGAAGTGTTGACATCGGAGATGGCGTCGAGCATTATTTCAGCTAATCAATTCATGCGCAAAGTTTTGCAACCGCGAGGTGAACTTCAACTTCATATTCTCAGGTGTACTTCTACTTCTCTCTCCGAAAATACTTGAATGAGTTACACTTTGTTGTACAAATTATTGTTCATGAGTATGTTTGTTGTCAAAACGATCTTCTTGAGTTGTGGAACTTAGAATCTGCATCTTGTAGACGAAATCTCGGGTAAAATTAGTTTTCCTTTTATCAATTTGAATTCGGTGGATTGAAATTAAATAGATTTAATACCACCACCAGAATCCAAATCCACAGAAGATTACTAATTAATTTATTTGAGATTATGCTGATACATCTCCACATCACTTGTATAAGCAAACAATACCGTTAATTCACCGTCCAATTCTTCTTTCTCCTCTAATGAAGATTCAATAGTTTTTAACACCTGAATGAGCAGTATATGAAATTTAACATAATTATAAATTAAATATGCTATTTTATCCCCCCCCCCGAGTCCTGATTATATACCATATGTAACACCTCAAAACTCTCCCAAAGTGCATGATATATTATCCAACGGAAATTAATCCAGACATCTTATGATACGTCAGTAGCGTACTCAATTTACATGTCAAACTTTATATGGAATCGAGACTTGATACAATGAAGATTACTTTATGGTGTCATACTTGTTTGTCTTATTTTCAATTGTGTTTATCTAAATTGATGATTCTTCTGCCTTCACTTGAGACTTTCTCAAAATGGTTAAATTCATATGTATCTTGTTGTATTTGACTCTCTTATACTCAATTGTGGTGTACTTTGTTTATCTAAGATTATAATTCTTTTGGTTGTATCTGAAACCTCTTGAAAAGATCTATATTCATATGTACCTGAAAAAAGAAAAACCAAGTTAGTGAAAAAATCAACAACAGTATTTCCCTCCATTAAGGAGTGTTGTACTCTTACTGACATAGACTTCCTTAATCGGTTGATGGAAATGACCTCTTTTGTCACATTCCAAGGTATTTCCCGCTCTCCATTTAGCATATGTACCAAAGCCAAAGAGTCGAATTCAATTATAATGTTCTGAAAATTATTTTCCAAAAAATATTGAAGACTTTTTCTAATAGCAAAAGCTTCAGCAACTAGATTCATAGAATCAGAAATCTGCACCCCCTTAGCAAACATCAACTCTCCTTCATGGTTTATTATACAAAAGGCAGTAGCACTGGGTCCAAGATTACCCCTCAAAGGCCCATATGTCATTTTAATCACCCACCAGGTAAAGGATATCATTTAACCCATTTCGAAATAAACTTAGGCCTGAAACCATCTAATAAAGCAACCATTTGAAGCCAAGTAGAAGGGATATCAATGTATTGAAACTTCAACTTCATGAATTTCTGAATAGTACTACTGATGTCCCAAATCACTTTACTCATGGTATAATTACCACCATGAAGTACGGTATTACATAAATCAAATTAGGAATAGCTTGAAAAATCACCTTTTGCCTCGTATTTTCTTGAACATTTCACCATTTTTTAATAGACTACTTCAACTGAATCCAAGGACCTAATATTACCGCCGCAGATGAGAAATATTGCCACACTCTATGTGCAATTTCACCTTTCAAAAATATGTGTTCCATAGTTTCCATTGTTGGACAGTACAACATAAGCAAAGTTGGGACTGGTTATGGTTCCAATAGCTATAACATCAACTACTGGAACTCTACTAGTCCAAGCTCTCCAACTAAAGAATGATATCTGAAGTGTTCCAAGTATCTCCAACTAAAACGATTTCTCAAAACTCATCTTTACTCAGAAAATCAGTTTAAGACAAAAATATTTGTTTCAAAAGATTCTCAAAAGTATTAACTCAAAATAGGGTCCATGTTGAAATATAGACATGAAATCGACTCAAGTATCTCAATAACAATATTAAGAACTCAATACTCCGAAATCAAGAACTTAGAACTCAACCATACTATTTATTCAAGAATACTCAAAATCTAAGATAAAATTCTAGGTTACTTCTTTTACTGAATTTAGACATATATAGGGCGTGAGGACGAACTCAGTCCATCACTATGATAGCCTTATATATCCAAAATAACAAAGCTCTTGAAGAGTTTTGAATAAAAACTTGATTCGAAGACTTGAAACCTTAGCTTTTATCTCTCTTGCAATTTCTTTTTGGAGAAGAAGGGTGGAGAAGAACCTTGGATTGAAAATCTTATGATTCTTAAAGAGAATCTTGAACTTGAAGCCTTTAGATCATGAGAAATTGGAGAAATCCCTTTCCTAGAGTTTATGATCTTTGGAAGAAGACAAATTAGGAATTTTGAGAGTTGTTATACATATAATGATGTTATTAGGTTGTAAGATGGACTTAGGAATGTTGTTTTAGGGTTAAAGGTCAATAATAACCTTTTAGGAACATAAGAAAATCATAGAGATCAAAGAAAATGACCTTTTAATATATTTCTTCGGCCAAATTGACGATCAGGAGGTCTCCTCGCCAAAAATACTCGACGGATCGCCCATTGAGATTTTCAATCGACCAAATGGACATAAGCTTGAGATTTTGGGGACAATTTGGCGAGCTAATTGACGATTCGCCAATCGGGAGATTGAGCAGGTGAGTTCCCCCAATTTTCCAACCTAGGTATGTTCCAGTAAAATAATCTTAATTTTTTACTCCAAACTCAAAATAAGGCAAACTCAGTGGCGTTGGAAAGAAGATGCATACACCTTTAATTTGATAGGTCATAAGCTTACTCATTCATTATATGCTAAGAGATATGAGTGTTTGTAGGTAACCTTTATATGTACTCATGCGAGAACTTAGCTAATAGGAACACTTTGAACTTGACTTGGAGTTTGAGGTCCCTTATGATCCTAAATGTCACGACCTAAGATACCCTTAGGTGTAACATGGCGTACCGGACTCCGAGAGGCCGTACACAAGCCACTTAGCATGCATATATGAGATATAAGAAAATTCTCTCTCTCTCTCTCTCTCTCCTTAATTTGAAGTTGTCTTCTTTGTCGTCATAACTCGTAACCACTAATTTAGCCTTCTTCTTGGTCGCCTTATACTTCACTAATTTAATGAATTAGTAAGAGCTAAACAATTCAATTATCAATATATTTTATGTGAAATGTATATTGTTACTCCATATTAATTTGAGGGTAATGTAGTTCCATACATTTAGTTAATTGAAGGTTGAATGTACTTAACCAAATATTACAAGGTCAAAAACTAGAATTCATTCACAACCAATGGACCAAAAGTGTAATTATCCCTAAAAATGAAATTAAATTAGAGAACTCTGAATTAGTTACATCGCAACTTCTCACCACGACATAGCCTACATTTTTGTGTTCGACTATCGCTTTTCTATGATAATAAAAAAAATTCATAAATAAGGTTTGAGAAAAATGATGTGTATATAATTCTTTGAGAAAAATGATGTGTATATAATTATTTCTTTAATTTGAGAAGATAGAGATGTAATTTTTAATTCAAATTAAGTATAGCAAATCAAGTAGGTAAAAACAATGTAACATTAATGAAGAATTAATATTATAAACAATGAAGAAGGCTATTGCTTTTCTATCCATTTTATATTTATATTCACATTGACATATTGAAAATGTTTCTTTCCCTTTACTTTCTTGAAATTTAATTTCTTAGTAAAAGGGGTGGTTTTTCTTTGGGGGGGGGGGGGGGTGAGGTGTGTAAAAGAATAATTGTCCAACTATTTTTGTGAATGTGTGGCGAGAATCTCGGCGAGAACATAGATTTTATTTTGGAGAAGCTTATGCTAATAATAATAATCATATAAAATTCTTGTTCGTTAGGTATAAGAAAAAAACACACAAATGTGGTGTAGCTATCATCTAGCAGTAGTTGACTCTCATTTGCTCTTGCCAATCCAATCAATGGGTCTTCTAGTCATTTTCTCAAAAGATAAGCTCAAAACTCCATTCCAATAATGATAAAATTGGTTCAGTACGATATTCGATAATACCGTATTGATAATATCGTATTAATACCGTATCGATAATATCGTATTGAAGTTGTAGCCGATTGTATTATAATGTTAATACCATTGCTTCAATAATTTCTTTTCTTTTATGTGGAGGCACGATATAATAGAATATCAATAAGTAAGAAGATATCAAGAAGAGCAAATTGACACACTAAAAGACATATGTATTTAGGTTGTGTATTTTTAGTCTTTAACTTTCTCTTTAGACTTGTATTAATGAGTAATGGACATGTTGATAGATGACCTTCATTACGTAAATAATACGGTATTCGATCAACATCGAGTATCAAATGGTACTAATGTCTCATAACAAATCCAAATCTGAATACCATAATTCAAAATTTTTGTTCCTAAATATCATATCGAATACGGAATTATAAAATACCGAATTGCCAAAAATTTTAGTTCGATTCGATAATTCTATTTTCGATATTTTATGTCTAGCCCTACTCTCCATCATAATTTGATTGTTGTATTTTCATTTTTAGTCTGTTTTGTAAATAATGTTTTTTTCTTTATTTAATAACTCTTTAATTTTTATTTTCTAAGTTACATGTTTAAGACCCACAAGATTAAATAACATTTTGATGTATTCCGTATATATTTAGTTTAAGACCATAAAACCTAAAGTCTTTTTTTTCTCTAAAACTCTATGTAAAACTCAAAATCAAACAAACAAATTAAAACTAAGAAAATATTATTTTTTTCTTCTTCCCCGAGCTACTAGTGAATCCTCTTCATTTTTCTATTTTTTAAATCTCTATAACATGATGTATAAAAGAGTATGTAGAGTATTCTCTTCATTTCAATTTATGTGGCACTATTTGATTTGGTACAAAATTTAAGGAAAAGAAAAACTTTAAATAAAATTATCTTTAATTATTTATGTGACTATAAATCATTTCATCAAGGATAAAATAATATTTTAAAGTTAAGTTCTCTCTAATAAAAAAAAGTAAGATTTTTTTTGGAATAGACTGCACATACATTAGGACAAAAAAATATAGTATTATATATCAAATATATATTATGTATACATCATATTATATATATATATATATATATATATATATATATTTAGAAATCACATATTAAAGTGATATACATATCATTTTATTATAGTTAATTATAGATAATTGTATAAACACGACACATATCTTGCAATACTAATAGTCTATTTGATCAAATTTATAAAATTAATCTGAAAAATAATACCTATTTTCAAGGAGTACTTCTAATAAGAAACAATTTGTATTTGATGGATAAATTTTAAAAATATTTACGAAAGCAACTAGTATTGGAACAAGATTTTAAAGTGCTTCTAAGTATATTTTTTTTAAATCTTTTTTTAAAATGTACTATTGGAGAAAAGACTATTTGATTAAATAGCTTTTGGAAGATCAAAATTTTATTTTATTTTTTGAAAAATAAGGTGTTTGACCAAACATTTGAAGAAAAAAAAAGGCACTTCTGAGCGGTAGAGAAACTATTTTTAGAAGCTAAAAAAATGGTGTTTTTTTTCTAATAGTACTTCTTGATAAGTACCTTTGAAAAATAAAGCTTAACCAAACACAAAAGTGTTGTTAAAGTTTTTTGGCCAAACACCAAACTATTTCTCACCAAAGTATTTTTCATTAAAAAATAAGCACTTTTTGAAATAATACAATTTTAAAAGTTTGACCAAACAAGTTATTAATTTAGCATAATATTTGATACATATACTTTTTTTTCGATTAAAGAAATAATTTTCACTCTAATTTAAGCATTGCACTCTAATTTCAATGATCAAATTAATTGAACAGGTCATCGCTCTTAATATTTGCAAAAAAATAAACTTCTAAAAACTGCTATTGTTAACCCTTTTTCGAGAAGATATTAAATAAATTAAAATATCTTGGGTCCAAAAATTAAAGTTAACTTTGACAATTACTATCAGTCTAAGATATGGTACGGTCTTATGCTCAATAAATCAACCTAAAATCAATGAAAACATTAATAATTAGAATAAAAACCAATAAATAGTTTTTTCTTATTTGTTTAAGCATTAACAAATAAAGAGCATGATACATGGTACATGTGATGTGAGAGGTATGATTATAATCTTATACAAAGTCATGCTCCAAAGTATAGGCATGCAATAACTTATCTCACCCTTTTATGCCTTCGATTATTATCGACTGATCAGACTTAATCTTATCGTAAACTTTATCAATCTTCTATATGGAGGTTGGGGTAGGGTCTCTCTATAATTGAGAGAGATAAAGATTAGCATATATGAAGGATCTCAAAGGGATAGTTCTTTTTGTATATATATATTTTTTCTTCCTTTTTGTGTGTGGAGGGGATTAATTAGGGTTAAGTTCCAAGATAGAAGTCAAATGAAGATAAATCAAATCAAGTCCTTAAATTTGATGTTGATATACATGTGGGGATCCCTAACATCAAAATGGGACCCTTAATACCACTGGCATCTTTTAAATTATTGAATAGTCATTAATTTCCTCTAGTTTTTAATGTGTTGCCTCATTCGCTAGTTAGTTCTTGTTTGGTACATGTGATAAAGACCTAGACAACTTGTGCTAGATTTTTTTTAAAATCTATAACATAGGGAGATACTAGCTTTCCCTTTACTTTTCCTTACAAGAACTGGGATTTTATATAAATGTCACTAGTTTAAGAGCTAATTACTAAGATATATTTTAATTTTAAATTTTGGTGTGTTCAACTCATACATATATCTTGGAATACGTGTGATCAAAATTATGTATAATTTATTCTAGATATATTGTATTCAAGTGAATTCGTATATATCTGAGATTCATAACAAATCTTTCTTGTCTCCCTTTTATGTCACTCACCACTCTCATGTGTATCTGGTATCCCATATACATTCGAATTACACCAGATACATACAAATACATATCTCTAGTATGATTTGTATTTATCCGAGATACATAACAAAAATGTCGCTCGACTTTCTCCCTATTTTAGTGTATCTAGTAGCAAAATATATGTTTATGGGTGTATCTTTCTCAATATATAAACAAAAAAACTCTTAATTAGTGGTAAAATACATAATATTTTTAAAATATAGCTAATATATATATATATATATATATATATATATATATGTCTAATTAATTACCGTAGTTTCTCCTATTTATAATTAAAAATTGCGTGATTTCCAATTAAGGGAAAATTATGCTTTATGTCTATTAGAAAAAAAAAAGAGTCTATATTTGACTTTATTATCCAATTTAGTCCATATTTGTGAATAAACATTGTTTTTATACATTATTTAAAAAATTTATACAAAATTAATACTTTATGTATAATAGTTTAATCAAATATTACATTTATATTAGAAAAATGACATAACATCATATAAGAAACGGTATGCTTTTGAAATTTCCTAAAAATAATGCTAATTGATTCATTACAAGTTGGGACACTTCTAGTCCTTAAATAATCCGAATCAGAAGGCGGTGGGATTTGGTCGTTGGACAACGATGGAATTAGAATTTTCGTTAAATTTAATAATTTATTTTTAAATTTTATTATGCGTTTAAAAATATATATTATATATGTATATATAAATAATTTATCAATAATATAATAAAACGTATTTTCTAAAATTTAAAATTCATAAACCAAAAATTTGAGTATCAGTTTCATTGACCAATATTGCCATTTCCCCCAACCCACTGTCCAACTTTCTATATCTTCTAGCAGGTACAGAATGTGCATTTTCAAATTTGTTGATAAATCATAAATGTCAATTACCAAACACGTGAAATCAAGTAACACGCTAATAATAAGATACATGTAGAATTTGTTAAAGCTATTTCAAAATTTCACACCTTTATTCCCATGACACATAAAACATAAAGACCATAACATACTTGTTTTAGTTTACTAATCTAAACAATATATCGACCTTACAAACTTGAGGAAATAGAAGATCACATTGAACTTTTACAAGACTTATAAAAACTTTTTACGTTAACAATTCTTCTAATAAGTTTGAGCCTTGAACTTTTCGTATGAGTATTTGATACATGTATTCGTTTTTGGAAGAGTGGAAAACTTATGAGGATTCGGCACTAACCTTAGATAGGTCAAAGAATATTTTGGTCCACATTTTTCATTAAATAAGCTATAAAGATAAAAATTAAAAATCATTATATTTAGGGTGTGTTTGGTATGGAGGAAAATGTTTTTCATGGAAAATGTTTTCCTGAAAACAAGTAGATTTTGGACTTATTTTCTCATGTTTGGTTGGTGAGTAGAAAATATTTTCCGGAAATGATTTTTAGTGTTTCATTTATGAATGAAAAATATTTTTTGGGGGTGGTGGTGGTGGGTAGTGGTGGGGGCAGGGGGAGGGGGAGGGGGTAGGAGTGAAAAAATAAAAATTTGAAGTTGATAGTATTTTTGAAAAATAAAATTAATTTTTTTGGTTGTTGGGGGTGGGTGGGGGGACGTTGGAGTTTTAAAATAAAATTTTGAAGTTGAAAATATTTGTAAAAAGCAAAATTAATTTTTTGGGGAGGGGGTGGGGTTGGGGGCTGGCCGGGGGGAGGGTCAGGGATCGGGTGAAAAAATAAAATTTTGAAATTGAAAATATTTTTTAAAAATTGATGTTTTTTCCAAAAAAAAAATGTGATTTGAAATTGGAGGAGAGTTTTGAAAAATATTTTTCTTAATTTTTAAAGGGAAGTCATTTTCCTTAATTTTGAGAAAAATGAGTTGATTTGAAAAATATTTTTCAAAACTTTTGTCCCAATCAAATACACTCGTAAAGGCAAAAATTAAAGACTACTCAAAAATAGGAATAATCTATGCAAAAAATTCAGTGTGACAAGCATTAACATCTTGGATTTATTGACACAAAAATTACCACTTGGGTGGATATTTTTTAATAAATAACTATTGATTTTAACAATAATTTTTATTTATTATTATTTATAGTAATATTATGATAAATATGTACTACGTATTAAAAGTAAAATATGCATTCATGCAATATAAATGTATGATAAGTGTTTTAAAATATAGGGAAATTGACCTAAATACAAATTTTATTTTTACCATAATATCTAAAATTCTCTACCATTAATAAAAATTTCAAAAATTCCCTCTATGATACATCACTCTCCTCTCACTGATACATCCATATCTCCATCTCTGATACATCCTCATCTATGTGTCCAGATACTGTTGATGTATTCAGAAGTCCAATGATATATCTGGATGTCCTATCTCATCTCTAATACATCTCTCTCTTCTCGAATACATCCCTCATCTATGTATTCAAAAGTTTAGTGATGTGTCCGGAAGTCTAATGATGTATTCGAAATTCATAAATTTTAAGAGATTTTGTAATTTGAAAGAGTAAGGAAATAATGTAATTAGATCTTACTATTATGAAATTTATGTATATTATACTAAAATATACATATTATGCTTGTTTGGTAAGAAATTGACACAATGCATTATAAGTGTATTAAAGTGTGAGATATATGTCTTATCTAACCATAGAATTTGTATTATATGTGTTTTAAATTATTCTTTATAATATGTATTAAAACAATATTATTAAAATTCTTAATTTATAAATAGTAAATATTTTTTTTAATATAATATATCTGTGTAGTTTCCCTTAATTGATAAAAATCCCATAATATATCTAAGAAAGCCCATACTATTATCAAGAAAGCTCAATAACAAAAATTAGTCCAAATTGTAGAGGGTTCAACATTCTGAAGTAGAAAGGATACCAAGGTAACCAAATTTAAGTTTGTTCTTTAAAGTATAGTCACTATTTATGAAGTATTTAAAAGTAGTCACTTTGGTACTGCAGTACTTCTTCCTCCTCTTGGGAAAAAGAAGGATAAAGTGCTAATATAGTCACTATATGAAGTCGTTTGATAGAATATATTAGTAAAATTAATGTCTAAATTAACTTATGTATTAGTAGTATTTTATTTAGTGTATTTATTTTAATATTATGTATAACTAATATCAATATTAGTTATACATTCTGTTGTAGTGTTGTGTATAGGAGAGTGTATTACTAATACCATAATGCAAAGAGATATAATGCATGTATGAGCATTTTAAAGACACCATTACCTCTCAAAAACCCTTTTAGATCCGTCACCATAATTGTGGAGGATATTCTTGTAAATAATTTCTTATACAATGTTTGTCATTTTTATCACACCACACCAAGCAATGCATAAGAAATAATCTATGTATAACTAATGCAAACATAATCAATACAACATGCTAATACACTCTATTTAACATTATCTTAGTACATTCTGTATTGTTACTAAAATCTATTGTATTCCGATTAACATTGTTTCTTCAACTCCATTTCTCATGCGATAGTTTCATAACAAATTCTTCATGTATTCATCAAGTTGGAGAAAAATAATATCTCCTCTTTTTTTTTTCAACTTCTCAATTTTTATTCAACTTATTTATTTTTGTCAAATATTACTTATTTTGCAATTTCGTTATTTGATAATAATATATACTAGTATGTACTTTTTTTTGTACTTGGTGAACCCCCCCACCCCCACCACCACCACCACCACCACCAAAATGGAAAGAACGGCTGAACCGGTGAGTGAATTAGGAATCATCAGGCTCTACGTATCAAATTTATGTAATACATTTCATTTTCTAAAAAAGGGGAAATACATAATTACCCCATGGAACTTATACCTTTTTTTCAAGTAGACACCTTAAGTTTGCGGGGGTCCTATTACCCCACGAAACCATCCAAAAGCACAATAAATATATCATTTTTTCAACATCAGCGCTCTCAATCGAAGCGCGTATGTCACACCTCCAACCCATTTAAAAAAGGTCGGGTTTTATCCTAACCCGTTCGTGTTTTAACCCAAATCCTAAGAAAATTTAAACCCATTTCACTCTCACCTACCATCGTCTCTCTCTTCGACTGATCAAAATCCTAAGAATCTTCCTGAGGCGAAGCTAGTTGGGACATTGTTGGTGGAAATTTGTTGAATGGTGGTGTCGAAACGAAGAACTGAAGGCTCATAGGTTAGTTAATCTTTCAAAAAAAAGTTTATTTTACATTGTAAGTGAATTTGTAGTGTTCAATAGTTAGTTTATCGTACATTTTTTGATGTGTTTTTCGTTTGTCGTCATGTTGTTGTTGTGTATATTACTCATCTGTATTATTGGAAGTTGGGTTGTTGTTGTGGATGTTATTGTTATCGAATACTGTTGTTGTTGGATTGTTGTTGTCGATGTTAGGGTTGTCGAATATTGTTGTTGTTGGGTTGTTGTTTTCGATGTTAGGGTTGTCGAATATTGTTGTTGTTGGGTTGTTATTTTCGATGTTAGGGTTGTCGAATATTGTTGATGTTAGGTTGTTGTTGTCGATGTTATTATTTTTGAATACTGTTGTTGTTAGGTTGGTGTTATTGAATATTGTTCTTGTCAATTATTGTTGTAACTGTGTTTTCAGGATTTCTTACAATATTGGGTTGGTGTTGTTGAATATTGTTGTTATCGAATATCACTGTTTCTGAGATCTGTTTGTAATTGTATTTTCAGGATTCCTTACAATATCATTTGTTCTTATAACTTTGAGATGGTATCTTGGGGGGAAAATAGTGTTTGGTCCCCCATCTGATTATGTTGGTGGGTCTGTGACTGAATTTTTGGAAGTAGACACTAATTGAATGTCTTATTTTAAACTAAAGGCTACATAAAGAATTTAGGATATACAACAGATAGTTCCATTTTTATTAGATCTCCAATCGATGGCTTTTTGGTTGAAGTTAGAAGTGATAAGGTTATTTGTGACATTTTCTCTATGTTTAAAAATGGGGATAAAATGAATGTTTATATTTGTCATGAGGTAAATGAGCCAGAAATTGTTTAATTGGCTTTGAATTATGTCACCTATATGAGGGACGATGGTGTAGGTGGGGTAGGTGGGGAATCTTTTACATCTTTTAATGAAGTTGAGTCTCCTAACCCTAATTTTGGACCTTCTAGTCCTCCTTCTGAACATTTCAATCCTTCATCACAACCTTCTAATCCTCTTAGAGAACCTTTCAACATTTCATCTCAGCCTTCTAATCCTCTTGGTGAAGCATCTAACACTTCTTATCAACCTTCTAATCCTGCTGTTGAACTTTCCAATCTAAGTGTAGAAAGTTCAGATGATGAATCATATGAATTATCAAATTCTGAATCAGATGAGAGATCTGAAGTGTATAGCAGTAAATAGAGTTTAGATAGTGATGTTCATGAAGAGTATAGAGAATTCAGAATTTCAAGAAGGCATTTCAACAGGACAAACAGGAGAACTAGAGGCACGACTACAGAACAAGTTCATACTACTAAAAAGGGCCCAGATATAGGATATGATAAAACAAATATTGGCAGTAAGGATAGCTTATTAGGTAAGTTTAGGGGGTGATGAACCTCACTATCCAAGTGATGAAGCCCCTAACTTTAAATTAGAAGAAGAAACATGTTGGGGAGATGGTTCAGAGGTTGAACAAATTGTTAGAAAGAAGAAAAAAATAGAGTTATTTTTTATCCAAATTCTGAGAAGATTGTTTGGAAATTAGGTCTGGTGTTTGCAAATGTAAGAGAATTTAAGGAAGCTGTAACCAAATATGCAGTTCAAGAAAAAATTCAAATTGAAAAATATGTCAATGATCCTGGAAGAGTCAGAGTTAGGTGCTGCAAAAAGAGTTGTCCTTGGTTATTGGTTGCAAGTTTGGATAGCCAAATTACAAATTTTGTGGCTAAAAGGTACAACCATATCCATATTTGTGTGTGTTCAACTCATACCTATTTGTGCAATTCAATGTCTCTAGCTGCTAGATACAAAGATAGAATAAATGAGCAGCCAAACATCAGAATTATCAAGTTGCAAGAGCTTATTAGAAAATAATTGAATATTCAAGTTGGAAAGACAACATTGAGAAGAGCTAGAGCTAGAGTGTTAAAAGAGATTATGGGTGATCATACTGTTGAGTATGTAAGAATTTTTTACTACAGAGATTAAATTTTAAGAACAAATCCAGGTAGCACTTGTATTGTTAAAGTTGGAGAAACTGTTGAAACTGGGCATAGAATTTTTGAAGGATTTTATATGTGCTTTCATGCTTTAAAGAAAGCTTTCTTTGGAGGTACTAGGAGATGCATTGGCATAGATGGATGTTTTCTCAAAGAGGTGTGTAGAGGCCATTTATTGGTGGCAGTTTGCAAAGATGGAAATAACCAGATGTTTCTCATTGCCTGGGCAGTAGTTGAGGTTGAGAAGAAATTTACTTGGGCATGGTTTTTGACTTTACTGAAGGATGACCTTGATCTTGGAGAAGGACAAGAACTTACCTTGATTACTGATATACAAAAGGTATGTCATTGATTATTAATTGAATATTTAGTTCAAGTAATGCTTTTATTCTATATACTTTTTGATTCACATTAACTATTTTATATGTTTATTTTTTGTGTTTAATAGGGACTGAAAATTACAGTGTTGGACTTATTACCACTTGTTGAACATACAATGTGTTCTAGACATGTCCTTACAAATTGGTGCAAAGATTGAAAGGGAATTGAGAGAAGAAATCTTTTCTGAAAGATTACAAAATCAACATTTGAAGCTGAATTGAAGGATAATGTAGAGGCTATGAGGAAACTGGGAAGGGAATGCTTGGATGGTCTTATGTACTACAATATAGACAAGTGGTGTAAAAAATACTTCAAAGAACATAGCAAATGTGACTCAGTTGATAACAATATGACAGATAGCTTCAGTTTATGAATATTGTCTGCAAGATACAAGACATTCATTACAATGCTAGAAGAGATTAGGGTAAAGATGATGAAAAGAATTGATCAATTATGGAAGTTCTCAAACACATGAGTCACTGATATTTCACCCACGACTTTCAAGATTTTACAACAAAACATTAATAAGTCAATGCAGTGTAACATATCATGGAATAAAGAAAGGGATTTTAAAGTTGTAAACAAAGGTTTTAGACATTGTTAGGCGCAGTTGTAGTTACAAAGCTTGGCAGCTTAAGTGCATACATTGTCCTCATGGTGTTGTTGCCTTACACTACAAGCAATTTGAATCAATTAATTATGTGTCCAGCTGTTATACCAAAGAAACCTACCTAAGCACATATGAATATGTAATCCAACCAATAAACAATATGAGTATGTGGCCACCATTTGTTAATCCAACAGTTCAACCACCAAAAGTTAAGCAATTGCTTAGAAGGCCAAGTAAAACTAGATGGAAAGAGGCAAATGAAATAAAGAGAACTAGTAAGCTTAGCAAATGTGAAGCGGTTATGACTTGTATAGCAATTGTCATACAAAGGATCACAATAAAAGAGGTTGTCCTATTCCTCCATCTGTCCCAACACAACCTACAATAACTTATACTCAACCACATATAATTGTATCAATTTTCATTAATATTTAGTTGAATATATACTAATATGTTGTGTTATAATAATCAGGTCATTGAAAATGATAGAGAAAGAGGGAGAGGAAGGGCCAAGGGAAGGGGAATGTCTTAAGGAAGCCAGGAGAACGCACATGCAATGCCTTAAGAAAGTCAATACAACACACATCTAATGCCTCAAGGAAGTCAACACAACACACATGCAATGCCTCAAGGAAGAGGCAGAGGAAGGGGCAGAGGAAGGAATGGAAGCAATGGAAGTGAGATGCCTCACCAAAACCAAGTGAATGAAGGCACGAATAGAGGAAGAGGCAGAGGAATAGGTATGCCTCAAGCAAATCATGAGAATGAAGGCAATAGTGCTGGACAATCTTCAAGACATTTTAAAAGGCCAAGGATGGCAGAATTTGGAGTATTGGTTGGTGATGATGGTTTTACAACTGTTAATGTAAATAGAACTATTTGTTGTTGGTGATGATGATTTTTCATATACTTTTACTAACCTTTATGATTTATTTATGCAGCCTGGAATGCAAGGTAGTAGGGTTGTTGACATTGGTACAAGAGTTTCAAGGAGGTCTGATGAAGTTACTGGAGATATTGGATATCAACCACGTTTTGGAGTGTAATGAAAGGAAAAATCAGCCATTACGAGTAATAGACTTCAACAAATGAGGGGCGAAAAAAAATTCAAACAAGATCTACAGCTGCTGCTAAGAAATAGTTGACTTTGGAGTTGCTTTTTGTGTGTGGTTATTATTGTGTTATGTACACTTTTCTTGATACCAAACTATATTTTAGTGTATTATTGAGTATCAATTGTGTTTTGCCAAGTTTGTTTATGCAATTTTCTTCTTTGTGAAATTTAATCAAGTCGTATCAACTTTAAACTTTTAGTAATGAAGTTCTCATTTTGTTATTACGATTAGTCTCTTTTGATCAAGTATGAAAGGAAGTTGGCAGAAGAGATTACATTGTTGTGTATATTGTTAAATGGTCACAAATATTATTCAAAATAGATGCATTACACAGCCAAACATCAACGACAACAACAATGTATTACACAGTGAAACATCAACAACAACAACGTTGCACAACCAAATAAGTTTTCCTTAAACCAGACAAACTTTCAATGTATTACACAACCAAACATAAATGAAAACAACAACCAACAACTAAGGCAATTCCAATGGCATACAACTACATCTTCCAACATTCACATTCTTATTAATGCCTAAAATAAAATAAAAATAATGCGACAAACACTATGATAAGCTTCGAATTCAAGATGCTACATTTTATTTTCTTCTTGATTAGCTTATCATGACATACTTAATCACCTTTCTTCTCCAAAAATTTCATCTTCTTTTCTTTAGTTTTATAGAATTTTAATGCTTCTTCCAATTCCTTAATTCTATTCGCCAGTCTTGGAACAACGGACTTGGATCACATATCAATCTCCTCAAGATCCCTCCATCTAAAGTAATTGCATGAATTTTCCTAAAACAGGCCATACACGGTGAATTTAAATGCAACATTGGATCGTTCTCATCATTACAAATGCGATTCAAGCTTGCATTCGACATCTCTCCCTCAAAACTTAATCAATGAAATTGTTTTGTCACATATTTTTTTTAAAAAGAGAGAAATTGCAATCTCCAACGACTAACAATGGAGAATTTTGGGAAAGAATGAGTGAGTCTATTTAATGAAGAAAGTAATTAAATTGGGAATGCCAAATGGCGTTTTATAATTGGTTGGATGTTTTTTTCCCCTTCTTGACGTGCCCAACCTGCGTGAGAGCACTGATGGGTTTGAAACGGGTCAGAATAATATATTTATCGTGCTTTTGGATAGTTTCGTGAGGACTTTTAAAAAAAATGACAATAAGGTTTCAAAATAAATGGGTGGTGACATAAGTCTTAAGTATCGGGTGTAGGTGACAATTATGTGATTAATGATTAAGGATTGTGGAGTTGCCCTCAAGTTTATAAGTTGACAGTGTGGTCCATTGAATTAAATGAAGGGTAAAAGGGTAAATTGACTAAAACCTAATTTAACCAATTTTTGTGGAAATTAAAATTGGGAGAAGCCACCAGCAAGCTGTACCAAAAGGGGAAATAAAATATTTTACCCCACCTCTAGTCATATTTTTTTTCTTCCTCTTCTTCTTCTTCGTCGTTCTTGCTTGCTTGCTTGTCTTTCTTCTCGTTCTCTTTATCTTTTTCTTCTTCTTTTCGTACATTATTGGTCTTGACTGCTAGTCCTTGAGCTTTCTTCTTTTCTTCTTCTTGAATCAGATTTAACTAATTTAATCAATGGATTAGATTTTGGTTGCTCTCAATTGAAATTACTTCATAAATGATTAGGGTCACACGCTATTGTTTTGATATGTAAAATTAATAGTTCTTTGAAATCATTCATCATCATTTGGGCACCTGCAATTTTTTTAATAATTTGCATTCGCGTTTCCAACATTGTTATATGTTGCAACAATTGACTACTGAAACAAATTATAGCCATATGTAGCAACATAAAGGTTATTCAATAGCAACAAAATTGACAGATGTTGCAACATATAACCTACACAAGCTGCAACATATAAACTAGACATATGGCAACATATGACTTACATGTCGCAATCGACATGATAGTTATATAATACCCATGTAAATCATTGTTTCAAGTGTTATATCATATTTTTATTGCTTAACTATGGTTTAAAGTACTAAAATTTTGTCCAATTTGACATTTTTTCATTCTTAAATTGCTCAATTTATCGATTAAGTCATCCTTGAAGTGACATATGTGGCAACATATACACGTTCTGTTAGGAAAATTGCAACAAAAATGTCATGTGGCAACATATGTATATCATAAAATGATCTTTTGGGGGTTAAGTCGATTAAATTGCCACCTAATTCAACATGTAACACTAATATATACTATTATAACATGTCTAAGTACAAAATTATGGTCTAATACAACAACCTTAATCAATTCTATCAGTTATTTTTACAAAGACTATCATTTACTACTAGTTCATCATACAATGATCAAGTAACTACATATGATAGTTATATAACACCCTTATAAATCGTTATTTCAAGTGTTATAACATATTTTTATTGCTTAATTATGGTTTAAAGTACTAAAATTTTGTCCAATTTGACATTTTTTCATTCTTAAATCGCTCAATTTATCGATTAAGTCATCCTTGAAGTGACATACGTGGCAACATATGCACGTTCTGTTGGAAAAGTTGCAACAGAAATGTCATATGTGGCAACATATGTATATCATAAAATGATCTTTTGGGGGTTAAGTCGATTAAATTGTCACCTAATTCAACATGTAACACTAATATATAGTCTTATAACATGTCTAAGTATAAAATTATGGTCTAATACAACAACCTTAATCAATTCTATCAATTATTTTTACAAAGACTATCATTTACCACTAGTTCATCATACAATGATCAAGTAACTACATAGGATAGTTATATAATACCCTTGTAAATCATTGTTTCAAGTGTTATATCATATTTTTATTGCTTAACTATGGTTTAAAGTACTAAAATTTTGTCTAATTTGACATTTTTTCATTCCTTAATTGCTCAATTTATCGATTAAGTCATCCTTGAAGTGACATATGTGGCAACATATGCACGTTCTGTTGGGAAAATTGCAACAGAAATGTCATATGTGGCAACATATGTGTATCATAAAATGATCTTTTGGGGGTTAATTCGATTAAACTGCCACCTAATTCAACATGTAACACTAATATATAGTCCTACAACATGATTAAGTACAAAATTATAGCTAATACAACAACCTTCCTCAATTCTATCAATTATTTTTACAAAGTTTATCATATCACTAGTTCATCATACAATGATCAAGTAACTTTATTTGATAGTTATATAACATCATTGTAAAGCGTTGTTCCAAGTGTTATAGCATATTTTTATTGCTTAATTATGGTCCAAAGTACTAAAATTTGATTCAATTTGACATTTTTCAATTCCTAAATCGCTCAATTATCGATTAAGTCAACCTTGAAGTGACATATGTGACAACATATGCACGTTTTGTTGGAAAAATTACAATAAACATGTCATATGTGGCAACATGTACATCTTAAAATGTACTTTTTTCGAGATAATATTTCAAAAGGAATAACAACCCAACCATCCTACAAATAAATAAATGATAAAAACCACTAAAAAAGTCCTGATTTGATACCAATAACTATTATATTTTATCTTAGAAGATATCAACGATAAACTAGAAATGATGAGGGCAACAACGCTTTGTTGTAGAAGAAAATCGCAACATATTATCACTGATGTTGTGGAAAACATAGCAACAATTTGAATTGTAAAGAAATAATGGAACGAGAGAAAGGAAAGAGAGAAAAGAAAACAAAAATTAGTAAAAATAAATTAAATTTGAAATATGAAACAAAACGACCTTTTTATACCTTTTTATTTTATTTTTTTAATTTTTTTTTGATAATTCATAGTGTGACATCTGTTGCCACGTATATTCTTTCTGTTGGGGTAAATACAGATAATTTTATAATTTTTTTTTATAACAAATGTTATATATGTTGTCACAGACACCACATTGGTAACAATGAAATGTTGACACATATCTCCTTTCTTTGACATATGTTGCCACATATCTTTTTTCTGTGACATATGTTGCCACATATTTTTTTTCTGTGACATGTTGCCACATATCTTTTTTCTGTAACATATGTTGCCACATATCTTCTTTCTGTGACATATGTTGCCATATATTTTCTTTCTGTGACATATATTGCTACATATCTTCTTTCTGTGACATATGTTGTCACATATTTTCTTTCTGTGACATATGTTGCTACATATCTTCTTTCTGTGACATATGTTACCACATATCTTCTTTCTGTGACATATGTTGCACATATATTCTTTCTGTTAGGGCACACGTAGATAATTTTGTGGTGTTTTTTACAACATAGGTTATATATGTTGCCACATACACCACATTTCTTCTTTACCATCATAATTGACATTTGTTTCAACAAAAAAATTATTAATATTATCAACAAAAATAAACACTTCATCAATTGTTTTATACAACTTATCAACAAAAAAAAGTAATTCACAATGGTATACATAACCATCAATCTAATCAATGGTGGATATTGTTGCTTAATATCACAATTGACGACTTCGACTTTTTTCTCTTTCTCTTTCGCTTTCTTTTTCAATTTCTCCTTCTCCATCTCTATGTTCTTCTTGTTCTCATTGCCTTTTGGGTTTGAGTGTGATACAAAACAGTAGTAATTGTTTTTTCTTTCACTAATTATAGATAATGATTGAGAAATATATTTTTTCAATCTCCTACACTTCAAATATTTGTGGACAACTAAACAAAACTATATTTCTTAAATCATATGAACAAAATGATCACAAAAAGAACAACAAAAATAACAAAAAAAGAATTTCACTGAATGTTAACATTACATATACATTTTCTCAAATTATGGATTTTTGGGTTTGTTAATTTTCTTTCTAAAACAATAAATAATAGGTAGCATTACACTATTATTCATTTTTCACATCTATAGAACGATTTATTATTCATTAATCCAAGAAAAAAGCTTAGTATTATTCCAAAATTGTAAAATCTCTCAAAAAAATGACTTACCCATTTTAAGTCAAACACAATCTTCAGTTTAGAAAGAGGAGAGAGTCACGACCGGAGATGAGAAGAAAGATAAGATAATGGGAGAGAATATTTATTTTAATAATCGAATTTTCAGATTTTCTAAAGAGGAAGAAGAAGAAAAGAGAGAACATTGAGGGAAGAAGAAAGAGAAATACCTATTTTTATTTACTTTTTTTAAAAAAAAGAATGATTTGGATAGAATTATAAAAGTTGAAAAAATAAAGTATTTTTTTTGTATTTTATAAAAGATTAGAAAGTTTTGAAAATATTAATTTGATCTCAAATTTACTTAATTACATTTTAAAAATGATTTAACTAATTTTTGGTCAATCTGTCACCAAAAACCAAATCAAAACTTATTTGATACGACCCCCACAAACTCAAATTGTCTACTTGAAAAAAAGATAAAAGTTCTGTGTATTTTCTCTTTTTAAAATAACAGTTAAAGTTTGGGACGGAGCAATATATATGCAGCTGAGCCCCAACTTACAAACAGGGTCGCCAGAAGAAAAAGACCGAAGAAAAACTCTTCCATTCCCACGGAGATTGCACTTCAATTATGGCGTCAATAAGGCGCCTTGCTAGAGCTCTTCACACTCATTACAGAACCCTAGCTTCTTCTCCCCTTTATCAATCTACTAACCTTCCGCACAATGGTATGCTCTATGAATTCTGCTTGCGCTGCTGCTCATTTTGTTAACATATAGGTTGTAGTTTGGATTAATCTGCTCGTATTAGTTTTAGCTAATCCGTTTCGACAATTTTGCGTAATCTGGGTGAGTGCACATGTGACCATGCATTTGGGACGGACTCTGTTTAATTACTCCATATGCTTAACTGCCCAAGTTCCTCTGTTTTTTTTAAATTTTTTTATTGATAGTAAGAACTGCCCGATTACTTATTGCAAGTTAATTTTGATAAGGTATGACTCTGTGAATTGTGTATATTCAAGTAGAGTTCGGTAGATTCTCATAGCTTTAATCCTGTTGAATTTTGATCCTAAACCCTAAACCCTAGACCTAAGGTTGTTAGAGATGGGGCATTTCAATTATGATTCTAGTGATTATCTCTTTCCTCTCATTGTTCTTCATGCTAAAAGCAAAGAACATGGACATGTAAAATGATTGGTTAATGGTTATAAGAATGCGTATAAGAACACACATTTGAAGCCGGTTACATGGATAAGTGTGAAATTCAATAGGTTATCAAAATTGAATCGGAAGGAAGGAGGAAAATAAGAAAAGTTCATATGGACCTAATGATGCAAAGAGATGCTTTAAAACTATTTCGCATGGTCATACTACAATGCTTATGGATAATGAGATATGACTAGCATGTCCAGTGGCAATTCACGAATGTGACATAACTGAGGTAACCACTTTCGAGTTGGGCTCATCATATGTTTGTACCATCTTTCTGATGAATTTTAGCTTGTAATTCGCAATTACATTAGCATCATTTTGTACTATGCTGACCGTGAGATACTGGAGATTATGATAGACCTTAAGTGAAGTGTCAAGAATGGAGAACACTATAACTACAAGAGGTGTAGTTAGTATAAAGATAAGTGTGAAATTTGGAAAATCGCTAGTTTTAGAAAATCCCTATCTGTCTTAAAAGATATATTCTGTATTGCAACAAAGTGAACCCAATTAGAGTGGAATGGACATGGAGAATTCATATAGCCGAACTCAACTAGTTTGCATCGAGGTGTAGTTCTAATTATAGTAAGTATCCACTTGGCCTACATCTTAGGTATGCAGAGCATTGCTTGGGAATATTTACATATTATTATTTGTACTGCAAAGGGTATTACTTGTCTATATACATATCAATCTATTCTACTCTCTTTGTTGAGTGGTCAGAGTTTACTGTAATATCTTTATTCAGGAAGAAATGGAATATAGTGAGGCTTGGGGAAATCTCCGGTCTGTTTTAAAGTGCTACTGAGATCTGCAGATTTTGAAAAAAAAATTGTGTTACAGGAATTTTTGGGTGTCACCAACATACATGTTTTACAAGATCAGTACCTTCAACTACTTTTCCTGCCATTTTAGCTGGACTGCTTGGAGTTGGAGTCCTGAATGTAGCTTATGCAGATTCTGATGAGGTCAGCATGCGTTATTGATGTTAATTTTTGTCCATAGGTGCTTATATTTCCGGAAGGGGAGCCTTGGAGCTATGGTAAAGTTGTCTCCACATGACCTATAGTTCACGGGTTTGATCTGTGGAAGCAGCCACTAATTCAAGCATTAGGGTAGGCCCTTGGGGTGCAGCACTTACCAGACCCTGCTAACGTTGTATGCTTTGTGCACTAGGATGCCCTTTTAGGTGTTTATATTGTCATAGCGTGTCACTCTGTATTTATGATTAATCAAGCATACTTCTCTAATGTCATGTACGCTTACATAGGTACACTGATAATCCTTTTTAATGTTGGAAATGTGCTAGTCACTAATAAGATATTTGGTGTTCTAAGTTGACAAAATAATAAAAATTTGAGAACCAGTACTGATTTAACGTGCTCTTCTATAGGCTGGTGCGGAAGTTCCGCCTTTTGATTCCCTTCCAATTCCAAGCCACAATCCCCTTGAAGAAACAGCGAAAAGGGAGAGACTCAGATTGGAAAACTTGCTCAAGAGCAAAGGAGTGAAGTATGGTTCTTACCCTCGTTTTACTGTTGCTGTAAAGGGTCAAAAGGTTATTCTCTTGCTTTTCCTTCTAGATGGTAGAAGCTTAAAGTTATGTTTGCTTTGAGCTGTTGGCACTTTCTTTAAAAGCTCTAACTTTACTTTATGAGAGGAATAGATTGATTGAGGAATATGTTTGGGTTTGCATTCTAGCAGGTCACTATCAAGTTCCAAATTCCTCCTACCTGTGAAATTCCGCTACTAATTGCAAGTCTTGTTTCACGACTCGGAGTAAAACTTGAAGATCCTAGTGCAGCATCAAATATGATGTTACGCGCTTGGGACAGGTTAGTTGAGCACTGCTTTGACGATTTCTGATCATTTTGCACCAATATTATATAGTTCATGTCATTTGGAAAATTTAACATGTGTTCATAGCCTATCTTGTTTGCTTCTGTTATTGATGTCCATAGTCTCCTTAAAGTTTTTTCTGTCCATTGCAGTGGGGTTGCCTGGCAACTGGCACTTAGCCGCCCCCAAATGAAAAATGGAACTGCAGGGGAGCAAGCTGGCGGAAGGGATACAAATCCTTTTGACGACGATTTATGCATTCTCATATTTCGTCCACTCATTAGCGCCGACAAAGCTGTACATTTCCTGTAACTTTTGAACCATAATTTTGTTGGAATCACTTGATTACTGTGCTTCCTTTGGCTTGCAAACTACAACCCACCAAATACTGGAAAATAATGAGAGTTTCTGCAATTATGGGCAGGAAATTGAGTTTATGAAGCCTGTGACCTTTACTGATGAGGAGCTTGATGCTTTGGCATATGTGCTACAATTTGCAGGACAACAAAAATCATTGGACTTGAGATCAAAAGGAGTTCCCTCTGCAGATAAAACAGTTACTACTCTAGAGTCTATGGGAGTAAAAATCTTTGGCATTAATGTGTCCACTAGTGGTAATCCAAAAGCTAATATTGCCTGGGAGAATATTGCTGGATATAATCAACAGAAACGGTAACTGGCTCTGCTTTGAATCATCACATCTGTGCATTTTCTACAAACCCTGCTTCAAGAAAAAGCATTTATCTTGTTCTCCGTTAACCTAATTTTAAACTGGAGATAAAATATGGGATTTCGGATTAGTCTTTCTTTTCCTGAAAGGTAGATAATATGTTTTATGTAGACAATGGAGACACGTCTTACTATATAGCCTTATGGTTGGTGGGGTGAAAAGATGAAGGGTGAGATGGAAGTAAGTAAAAGAGGAAAATTTGTTTCGTTTTCTGAAGAAGTTGGAAGAATTGATGTAAATAAAAAGAGCACTAACAAAATGCTGTGGTTACACCCAAAAGATTACACAGAGAACAGAGGAAAAAATCTGACTGCTTATGCAAACAATTTTATGAACTGCAGGAGTGTTTCAGCTTTATTTACCCATTCAAATCTTCACCAGAAAGATACCAACATAATGCACTCAAATTTTACTTTCATTACAGAGGTCTGTTCATCTTCAAAACATATTATGTTTTGTTCTTTCCATATAGAACACCAAATGCAAGCAGGAATTGTATCCAAAGTCTCCTTTTAACTTGTTCAAACCCCTTTGTTGAAGCACAAGAAATCTTTAGTTCTTGACATGGTCCATTTCATGCCAAGAGGTCGAAAACAGTTTCAAATTTTAGAGGTGACAGAACAATGCAAAGACAATTTATTACTAGATTAAGCTTCTTCTCCACACAAATGAAATCTGTTGACCAACGGTATACCCCTTCTTTGTAAATTATCTTGTGTCAGACATTTCGATACCAACCACATATAACACAACTTGAAATGAAGAAAGTGAACTGAAAAAATCTGAGATTCTCTACATTTTCTGGTCATTGGAGTTCTCCTGAACCTAATGTTTTTTTTTTTTGGAAACTGTAATTTCTCCTGAACCTAATGTTCAACTGGTTATTGTCCCAACTTTGTGCTAAAGCCTAACATGAGGTTGGCAATCTGTGTGATATTGTAGATGAAGGGAATTCTTTGAGAGGGGAATGACCTAGCCAGTTGTTTTTCTAGAAGGAGATTCTTCTTCCGTTTCCTAATTTAAAACCAATACTCTGGGAGAAACTAGGCCATAGTGCGCTGATGCTTTTCCATACTCCAATTCCCTGTGGTTATTTTCCATGTGTTCCAAAAGAGAAATATTGTTATTTTCCTTGATTGATGAGGGAAAGACCATTTAGGTGGCAGTTGTCCATGAAACTCTTTTTAATCTTTGCAAATTTTTTTTCTAAAAGTTCTTCAAAACAGTCTTTTTGATGAAGTGGTTTCAGGGTGTTATTTCTAGAAAAGCTCTTCTTCCACCCACAATCACTAAAAGTTATTCAATAAAACTATGACTATCCAAAACATTTTCTCTTTGCACAAACGTTTCTCCAACATACTTTTTCAAAAATTCCCAGAAGTTGTCCGAACGGCTACTTAATTTCACCTTCCTTACGACCTTACCATAACCCTTTCTTTGATAAGTAGCAAACATGATCCAAAATAACGAATAGGAACTAAAACTTATGGGATAGAACATCTTAAATGATAGAGGCAGAATGCTTGCACAATCTTCAACTCAAGTAATAGCCAGACATTAGATGGATTTTCATATAGACTATTGGTGCGTGTGATCCCAAGTTCGTTATGTCAAAATACTATTAACATGAAATTATCAAGCTTACTTTTTCTTTCTTTAAGTTGTAACTAATTTTGAAATATGTGTTCCTAAATCTAGTGCAAGAATTGTTTCTCTATCATGTTTGAGGCTGTATCAATCTAGATGTTGTTGCCTAAGTCATTTACTTCACCATGAAACCATTTATGATACTGCACATCCATTGTTTGTTAGGATTGACTGGATGACCAATTCATGAAAAAATTGTAGTAACTTGAGTGTAGTTGTTTCATTATAGTATATCTGAAATCATGCAAGAGTCCAATTGATTGTGATGGAGTGGTAAGTACTCCTTCATCCTTAACCAAGAGGCCTCGGGTTGAATCCCCTCGGGTACGGAGTTATCCTTGTTAGGGAGCGCTTTACCCTCAATGTGGGACTTTCCAGCGCGAATTCAAAATTAGTAGGGCTCCAATGTGGGTAACGGACACCGGGTGGGGAACTTAAAAAAATAATAGTACTCCCTTCGTTTCTTTGACTTGGCACGGAGTTTAAGAATATATAAAAGACTTTTGAATCTAGTGGTCCTAATGTACAAAATTGCCCTTTGATCTTGTGGCCTTAAACATGCCACGTGGAAAGCTGGATTAAAATGTTACCAAAAAAAGAAAGAGATCATTCTTTTTGAAATTGACTAAAAAGGAAAGGAGATCATTCTTTTTGAAACTGAGGGAGTATATACTTATAGGTACAACTTTACTGGTGAATGGTATATCTTCACTGTCTTGAAGTGATCATTGTCTTCGATTTTCTAATGTCTAGGGAAATCGAAGATACAATACTGCTAGCTTTGCAAAGTCCTGAAGTATATGATGATATTGCTCGTGGGACCCGACGCAAGTTTGAGACGAACCGGCCCCGGGCAGTCTTATTTGAAGGTCCACCAGGTTTGACCCCCCTATGCCTGAATGTTGAAGGCTTATTTCTATTCAGTGTGGAGTTTTCATTCAAAGTCATATATTGTTCCGATGCTCTTGTATATATATTTGTATGTATGTAATCTACCTGTTGTAATTATGATGCTCAAATTTTACCTGTTCGTTATATTTATCTTGATGCTTCTGATCATGCTAACCATATCTTTGTGTACTACTGCTGTTTAATTTTCTTTGTGTTAATTCAATGTACTTGGGATGCCATATTTGAGTTCAGCTGTTTTTATCCTCATCATTAAATTTCTTGAAATCTAACTATGTAGCCTATTGATGCATACAGGAAGATAGAAAGATAGAGAGATCTATTGAGCCTTCTATAAACTTTCTTTTCTAGTCTGCATGTTTTATTATTTTAAATTGAAACAAAGAAGGATGGTTATACTAAGTTAGTGGAGACAAAGGATGAGGAGGAAGTGTATAAGGTGATGAAGGAGGCAAAGTTAGCGTTTACGACGACAAAAATGGCAAGCTTTCGGATGTTAGTATGTTGAACTACGGGACAAAGAGAAAGATAAGAAGTTGTACATGCTCGTTAAGGCGAGAGAGAGGGGGTCGAGTCTCGGAGGCTGGATCTAGTGGTGTGCATCAAAGACGAAGAAGGCAAAGTGTTGCTTATATGGTGCATACTTCCATAAACTCTTGAACGAAGAAGGGGACAAAGCCATTGTGCTAGGTGATTTGGAGCACTTCGTAAAGACGTTGGGATTTTGGCTACCGTAGGTGTATTAAGATTGAGGAAGTTAAGGGTGCTATTCGTAAGATGAGTAGGGGAAGAGCGACGAGACCAAATGAGATTCCCATGGAGTTTTGGAAGAGCATAGACTGGAAAAGTGTGGAGTGGCTTGGCTATTTAGGTTGTTTAATGTATTTGTAAGACGACAAAAATGCTCAAAGAATGGAGGTGGAGTACAATGATTCCGTTGTACAAGAACAAAGGTGATACCCAAAACTACAATAATTACTAGGGTATCAAATTGCAATGATACTTTGAAAGTTTAGGAGAAAGACTATTAGGATTCTTAGAGAATAATCAATTCACATGAAAATCTAAATCAATTGACTTCGACTTTCCGTTGCCTTTGTTCGAATTCCTAGATCGATCTATTTTTATTTATATGACTTGATGATTAGAGTCTTATGCATCAATAGGAAATCTAATTAACCTAAATTCTATTCCAAAATAATAGCTATAACTTAACCTAATCCGTATGAAGCTATGAAACTTAAATCCTATTCTAGAATAATAATAAAGTTATTAAAAATATAATTAAATACTTAATTTAATGGCTTTCAACTCATCCACAACACACAAGACGGACAGAAGGGGTGTGTCCATTCATTTCTCTGAACCAACTCGGATTTATGTCAGGGCGATCAACAAGAGAAGTCATTCATCTTGGAAGGAGACTGGGGTGAAATGTAGGGAAAGGAAGAGGGACTTACATAAGAAAGAAGAGAAACTTACATATGGTGTTCATTAACCTAAAAAAGCATACAACAAAGTCCCTACTGAAGTCCTTTAGGGATAGGTGAAGGATATAGGTCTATCGGTGGCTTATATTAGGGAGATGAAGGACATGTATGATGGTACCAAAAGTTGGGTAAGGACAATAGGATGGGACTTAGAGCACTTCCTGATTGAGATGGAGTTGCATTAAGGATCAACGCTTAGCCCGTTCTATTTGCCTTTGTGATAGATGAGTTGGTTGCATTAAGGATCAACGCTTAGCCCGTTCTATTTGCCTTTGTGATAGATGAGTTGATGTGGCATATTTATGGTGAGGTGTCATGGTGTATGTTATTTGTAGATGACATAGTGCTAATTGATGAGACTTGCGACAAAGTTAATGTTAGGTTGGAGGAGCGGAGACAAATTACGGAGTTTAATGGATTCAGGTTGAAAAGGACCAAAACATAATATTTTGAGTGCAAGTTCAGTGATACAATACTTGAGGCATGCGTGGAAGTAAAGGCTTGATACACTAGTTATCCCCAAGAGAAAATTTTTAGTATCTTGGATTTTTCATTCAAGAAAATGGACAGATTGACGATGATGTCACGCACTGTATTGGTGCAGGGTGGATGAAATGGAGGCTTGCCTCTAGAGACTTATGTAATAAAAAGGTACCGTCATAATTTAAAAGGTCAGTTCTACAAAGTGATGATTAGACCACCTTTGTTGTATGTGGCAGAGTGCTGGCTAGTCAAGAACTCTCATGTTCAAAGATGCAAGTTATGAAAATGAGGATGCTGAGATGTATGTATGAGCATACTAGGAGAGATAAGATGTGAAATTAGGATATTCAGGACAAGGTTGGAATGACCTTCGTGGTGGACAAGATGAGGGAAACAAGGTTGAGATGGTTTGGCATATGAGAGGTACACAGATGTCCTAGTGAGGAAGTGGGATATAGTGGGTACGAATTATGAAGAGAGGTAGAGGTAGGCCAAAGAAGTATCGGGGAGATGATTAGACAAAACATTACACAACTTCAGCTTACCGGAGACATGACCTTAGATAGGGGGTATGGAGGTTGTGGATTTGGGTAGAAGGTTAGTAGGTAGTGGAGCGTTGTCTTGCTTCTCAATGGGATTAAGCTTGATTTTGTTATATAATTCTGTATATTGTTTATTTCTTTCTGTAATTTTGGTCTTCACTACTCGATCGGAAAATGATAGATTCAATTGATAAGTAATAGAAAATAAAAATTAGATAGAAGTAAACAAAAAAATGCAAATGCAAGAGGTGATGAAAGTGGGTGGTATGAAATTGGTGTGGGTACGGTGAAGGATAGGGGTAAACAGGAGTAAGGTTTGGAGTAAACTGTCTAGATTTACTAATTTCAAGCAAAAAATGCATTCAGTTTGCATATTATGTGTTTATTTCAAATTAATGTTTTTCTTGAGGGAGGACTAAAGTTGTTAATATTGTCTAGTACTCGTAGCTAGAGGAGTTACATAATGTGTACAGCCTTTAGGACTAAAATTGTTGCATGGCCTCATGCCCCGTCTCTTGACTATTTATTTCTGATTTGCCTGGGCCCTTATGCAAAATAAATTACTGAACATTTTAATTCATTTAGGAGATTCGAAGGGTGGTTTTGTTCCTGTAATATCCACCTCTGCAGAGGAGTTAATAATGCTTGTTGATCTATGTACTTCTTTCAGGAACTGGAAAGACATCTTGTGCACGTGTTATAGCTAATCAAGCGGTATGCCAGTTCTCTCTTTTATAGCTTTCATGATTCATCCCACCATTGTGTTGCTTTGTGCTATTGTTTTTTGTCATCCTGTATATGCAGGCTAGTCATAAAGAGCACAATGACTCTATACTTAATTATGCATATTGCTCTTCGGTCACTTTTTTCTTCCTGAAGATGTTATTACTAAGAACCCTTGATTCACAAGAAATTACTGATTTTATGTCATAATCTGAAATCGTTTATCTGCTACAATAAACCTATCTTATGAAGTGAACCAAGTACATAATACATATATTGTAAATAAGTATCAGAATAAGCATGGATTGCTCATCAAAAAAGAAGTATACAGAATAAGCATGGATCCAGTTTGTGGAATGAAAATGCAAGCTTATGCATCAGGTCATTGAATAAATGTCAATTAATAAAGCAAAAAGAAGCTTGGTTCTATGACTGGAGATAAATTAGTGTCTGCAGATATCACTTTCCTGAAACCCAAGTCCAATCTTTTGCATCCTATCAAAAACTTTGCTCTGCTGGTGCACCACAAAAATCATCTTCATCCATTTATCCCAAAGAGTATCCATAAAAGCTCATCTGTATCAAAGGAGGTCATATTTTACTCTATATGCATGTCACTTTAAAATGCAAGTGTTTGACCCATCTGTACAGAGTGGAATATCTAAGTAATTAAAGGATTCATAATCAATTTTGCCGGAGCTTATAGGATTTTGTAGAGTGCAACCAGGATGAATGTAAGAGCTTGGATGTAGGTAGAGGTTTTAGGGAAATTGGGTGAGACCTTAGTCAGTGGGGTCACGGAAGCATGCCAGTATGTAGGAAGTTAGTACTTGTATTATTTTATGTGATTCCTCTACTTGATAAGGTTCAATCTTTATTACATTCAGGAAAAGTTTTGAGTTCACTTGCATCCCTGAATCTTGAATATGACGGTGCCCTTCTAAATGAAACTTCGGTGGTGTGAATGTCCCTTACCTGGTCTGATGTCCTTTATGTGCTTCTATTAAGATATTCACACACCCATCCCAAAAAGCAGGAAAACTTGTAACCATGCAGACAGTGTGGCGTTTTGGCAAGGTTCATCGGTGTATTGTAGTTTTTACGTTAGTCTATTCCAAGTATTATTTTCCACTTTGCCCTGTGCAGCAGCAGTAGTTTTGACGTGCTTTGCAATTTTTTGATTGGTTGATGAGCTTCTCTAGGGATATTGCAGGGTGTCCCATTGTTATATGTGCCATTGGAAATTATTATGTCGAAGTATTATGGTGAAAGTGAACGTTTGTTAGGGAAGGTGTTCTCACTTGCCAATGATTTCCCAGATGGTGCTATAGTTTTCCTTGATGAGGTAATCCTTGAAGACTGCAGTGATGTAATTCTTCTTTTTCAGTTCTCTATACCTGCCCCCTCTCACTAGCAACAAGTATCAGGTAACTTTGTCCACCAATGCTACAGATGGGAAGAAATCACCCTGTGTTTTGTCTTTGCTGGGATTAGACCTGAGACCTCATGGCTCTCAATCCATTTCATTAACCACTAGGTCACACCCTTTGATGCTATCCTTGTATCACTTTTATGAACCGCATATATGGCAGGTTGATTCTTTTGCTACTGCCCGTGATGGCGAGACACATGAAGCAACACGCAGACTATTATCAGTGCTATTACGACAGGTACTGTTGGAAATCCTAAATTGTTTAATCACTAGCATTAATATATGTGAATGATATTTGAAATAATGTTCGGACATAAGGGCCATTTGGATTGGCTTAAAACAAGTAGCTTTTAAGTCAAAAATAAAAAGTCAAACTGAAATGACTTTTAAGTCGAAAAATAAAAAGTAGGGGGAGACCCCCTTTTGCTTTTTGGCTTATTTTAAGTCATTCTTGACCTTGCTAAACACTTCTCAACATATCTTAAGTCATTTTTGACTTATTTTAAGTTATTTTTTATATTTGTCAAACACTTCCTGGAGTCAAAAATTGACTTAAAAGTTGATCAAATCAACTTTTAAGCCAATCCAAACACCATCATAGTCTAGTACCCGTCGGGAATCTTGTTACCGTAATTTCCTCAAGAAAATTTTCAGTACAGTATTGTATAATACATCAGGGGTTGTTACTCGAGCCGCTCTGTGGAAACAATCGCATCTCCTAGCTTTATTATGGTATATATTTGACTCTAATTCTCCCTGTATTGTTAAAGACTGGTTGGGAAAGACACAAGGCAAGATTTAAGCTTCCACACGCAGGAGGCACGCAATAACTTCTCAGGGGTTGTCTTGGAGGATTTGGCTTGAAAAAATTATGCTTATTTTGGTTATATATAATAATTTAGAAAGTGTATGATGAGTGATGACATTAGCAGTATGCATATGGTGGCTTATTAAAAATTTACTTGGTGCAGATTGATGGATTTGAGCAGGAGAAGAAAGTAGTGGTAGTGGCTGCTACTAATAGAAAACAAGACCTTGATCCTGCTTTAATTAGGTAAATGAGGTTTTAGATGTCCAAATGATACCTTCTGAAACTTTGGCTCTCCCTGATTCATCATTTTCCTGTTGATTCCAGCCGATTTGATTCCATGATTGCATTCCCCCTACCTGATCAACAGACTCGTCAGGAAATAGCTGCACAGTATGCAAAGCATTTGACAGACTCTGAATTATCTGAATTCGCAAGAGCCACAGAAGGGTTAGCATTTATTGTTAAACTGACTCTTAAAACAAATTAAACTGCTTAATTTTTGGTATTCTCAACTTTTCAGCAGATGAGCTGGGGGATGTGATTGAGAGCTGTTGTGGTTTTCCAGTTTTAGATTTTTTTATTAGTTAATATTTTCCCTCTTGTTTGTTACTTCTATTTTCTCACTTGGTATTGATGTAATAGACTGTACGTCCTCTGTCCAATTTATGTGTCATACTTCCACTTTTTGTCCGTGCACAAAAGAACGTCATACTTTCTTATTTAGAAACAGTTTAATTTTTAACTTTCTATTTTACCCTAAATGAGATGATTTATACCCACACAAATGTCTATGGCTTTTTTTTTTAAAAAAGAAATAACCTATGTGCCTAGTCAAATGTTGTTACATAAATGGGGACAGAGAATACTGGTTAACATGTGAGAGTTCTGCTGACCACTCTTCGGTTACTAACTACAGGTTGTCTGGGCGGGACATGAGGGATGTCTGTCAGCAAGCAGAACGACATTGGGCATCAAAGGTGTGACTTATATATTTGGACTAGATTTGTTCTGCTTCTTCTTTTGGCAGGATATTGACACCCTCCCCCCTTTTTACTTTCCCTCTTGTCTGGATGTTACAGATCATTCGTGGTCAAGCTCCTAAACATGAAGGTAGTGGTGGCTCGCTTCCCCCTCTCCAAGATTACATTGAAAGTGCAAGGAACAGGCAAAGAGCTCTGTTTGATATTGAAATTCAGAAGCGAAGCATGAATCCCACTGCAAAGAAGCCTCTGTTTGATTTTGTATAATATCATCATTGGGTATGTCATCTCTTGTAGTACATATAAAATCTACCCTCACAACTGTCGTGAATCTTTGGGTGCTATGCAATTATTCAGATGGTTTTCTCTTAAGTCTGCCATGTTTTATCTATATGCCGTTTATGTATGATGCCCCCAAGAAAACGTTTTGTTCAAATACCATATCCCATGATTTGTTCATTGGTCGATATTTCTGTCATTGGCATTGAACCAGTTTTTATATAAGGAAATTAACCCTGAAGTGACCTGAAGTTTTTAGTTGAAGTAGTTCTTGTTTATTTGTTAACTTTGATTTGCAAAGACACGCGCTTCTTTTTTCCTTCTAAAGTTGATGTTTGCTTTGGCTTACCGAATTGACGAATTTAAATTGGCCACTGAGCAGATTCTCATCTCGGGAAGCCAGAACTCCCGCGGAAAACATTCACTATAGTTGGTTGCGTAGCACGAAGACCATATGCAGATGGGCGTAAGTCCCATACATTTACGGGGCGTAGTCTCATGTATATTCAATTTTATAGTTTTATTAGTAATTAAATTTCTTTTAATGATTTTACAAATAACTTTTTGTGAAAAAACCTATAATATATGGAAATTATATTATGATTTTTATTTGAGATAAGTATTGATAAATCTATAATAAAGAAAAAAAGTATAATAATTACTATTTGAGAAATATCATTACACCAATAATAATAATACATGATTATACAAGTATAAATAATCTAGCATCTTAACTTTCTAACAATAAAAGAATTTCGCTACATATTTTAAGAGAAATGTTACGTAATATATAAATTCCTTCATAGTGTTACCAAATAGTAAATATGTTTGTTGTTTGAGTTACTCTCAATCTTGTTATTTTTATAGATTAAAAAGTTACGTATCATTCATTTATTCAAGAATTATGAGGGTCAACAATGTCAATTAAAGATTTTAACACATAATTTGTATAAGATCTGTTAGGTGAGCGTTGGGCGTTGGGCGTGCTTAGGGCGTACAGTGGGGCGCTTAGGGCATAAGTCTTGTAAAACTAAGTCCCACACTTGAGTCTCGAGGCGTTTTGCTAGAGCCCCCCTCCCAGGGCGAACCCCGAGACGAGTCCCAGAAAAGTCTTTTAAAACACTGGGTTCAATAAAAAAGGTTACTCGCTTGTTATTTCAAATTCGACAATAAGAAATTAAAACAAACTACCAGCAAAAAGCATAGTCGAACGGCTCCCGAAGGAAATTCCAGCTACCTCTCTATCAGAGATTTGATGGTGGGTAAGCAAGCACTGAAAGCACAAGCATGAAATCAACTTCTATGATTTGGGGGTGCAATCACTTCCTCCTTAGGTTTCGAAACAAAACAACAGACCACATTGTAAGAGGGAAAGTGGTTATGGAAATCCCACCATCAGAGGCGTATTCATGATTTCGGCTTGATGGGTGCACAATTATGAAAAAATATATCTTAAATATAAATTTGATTGATTTGACTTTTAGGTTCTTAATATGAACCAAAAAAATTAAAAATTATAGATCCAAAATATATAGTACTACTAGTTTTAAAATTTTAATATACGCATTTGATTTAATTATATAAAAATTTTATAATGCTAATTTTGTTTTAGGAATTTTCACTTGAAAATTTTAAAAGATTAAAGGGAAAAAACAAAAGCAAAATTAGTTGAAACACCAAAAATGTAACTGATAACCATTTGGAGAGGGGTTCTCGAAAAGACAAGTGCACCCAATCATCATTGTTTTATTATATGATACTTTAAATATGAGTTTACACATCTATATTTAAATATTTTTTAAAAAAATATAACACTACTATATATGATTTACATCCTTTAAGAAAAGAAGATTAAGAGTAAATTAGGTATGACTTTTCATTTTTACCCTTGTCAATTATTGTCGAATTTATGATTAGAATAACTAAACATCAATTAATAACTAATTCTAATACTACTAATGAAGGGTTAAGTTGGAAGAACATTTTAAAAGTAGTTTAGAAAATTGACTTAATTTGAAAAATGAAAAATGCCTCAACAATTCAGTTAATATGAAATGGAGGAAGTATCAACATAATCGAATAACCAAATCGAAAAAAGTCAAACTGAATAGAGAAAAACCAAACCAAACCAACTTTATTTTGGTTTGAATTGGATTACACTTTTTCTGAAATCAAAAATCGAAAAATTCAAACTGAATAGTATAAATCGAACAAAAAAATTGAATGCACACCCCTAATTCATATTTGACTGAAATCTATATATATTGATGGAGTACAAATTAACATCCCACACACATTTAAGAGGATAAATATCAAGTTGTAATCATACTCTTTAAAAATAAACTACTTATAGCATATTATTATCATCTTATAGCACATCAATTAATAATATATTAATTAAAAATAATAATTATAAATAAACTATTTATAGCATATTATTATCAACTTATAGCATATTAACTAATAATATATTAATAAAAAAAATTATTTTATTATTTAACTAATAATTATTATGTTTAAATAATTAGTTACATTTATTCACTTGCCTTTTATCAACAAAACCTTTTAAATTATTACTGATTAATCAATTACCTTTTAAAGTTTTTAATATAAATAATAAATTATTAAATATTAATCAATTACCTTTTAATGTTTTTAATATAAATAAAAAATTAATATTTAATAAATATTAATTAAACTTCATATTATATAGTTACCTTTTACAAAACAAAATCTAAAAATTAGGGATTTGATTTTAATTAATTTCATATTATATGGTTACCCAATAACTACCCACCCCCATATCAACCAATCCTCTTTTATCTTCCCCCAATACACTCAACCTCTCCCCCACGCATGAAGTTATTTCATCTTCCCCAAAAATCGCGCCTCAATCATCAATTCAAACAAAAAACGCAGCCACTTTATCATCTTTCTCAAATCCGCATCTTCCCCAAAATCTCTCATATCAGTTCATCCTAAAACACAAACTAAAATCTCAGACCCTTTCCCCATTAATTTTATAGACAATATCGAAGAAAGGTAGTGAAAATCCAAGGAAAAGTAAAAGATTGGTCGATGAGGAAGACGACTTTCATGCTCCTTCATTCGATATATTGTCACAATCTCAAACTCAGAAATCAAAGGGGAAAAAAAGAGGCAAAGGAAAGAGGCAAGAAGAGAAAAGGAAAAGAAATTGTAACATCGTCAGAATCCGATTCTGACTTTGTTGATGTAGTAAAAAATACAAAATCGAAAAAATCAAAAGGCGTTGAAATTGGTCGTTCAACAACGAAGTCTTCAAAAAAAGATGCAGAGATTCAAGAAAAAAATAAAACAAAAAAAGTTGATAAGGTTAGTAAAAAGTTTATTTCAAAATTGAATTTACAATGTGTTGTTTTAGTGGCCATATTTTTTTATATTATTTCTCAATAGTGTACTACATAAATTTTGTATGATTTATATATCAATTGAGTATTATTTTATTTTTTCAAAAGTCACAGATTTTTTTTTTGAAATCGAATATGTATTTTTTTATTATATGAATTGTATATGAATTGTGTATGAATTGTGGCATATAGTTGTATAAATTGAAATTGAACTGTGGCATTTTTAGTTGTATGAATTGTGTATGAACTATGCGTATAGGTGTATGAATTGTGTATGAAAATGTGATATAAAGTTGTATGCATTGGGGATGAAACTGTGGTATTAATATTGTATTTTTTTTGTTTGAATACTGTATGAAGTTTTTGTATGATTTATGTATGAAATGATTTGTGGTATATAGTTGTATGATTTTTTATATATAGTTTTATAGTATATAAAAAGTAATAATTCAGTTTTACAAATTTTATAGGAGAAGAAGGTTCAAACACTTTTATCTTCATGTATCAACATGAATGTGTTCGCTGATTTGTTGACCTTCCTCGGTCAAGATAAATTCCAGCAATTTTTACAAGAAACTCCATTTGGATATTTTTATCATTTACATAACATAAAAATTCAATGTCAATTGTTGCGCCATATTTTTCTTATTGAATCTGAAAATGGCAGGGATGACATGTTCATTATCAATGTAAATGGTACAAAGTTACATTTTGTCTTAAAAGAGTTTGTCGCTGTAGCCGGTCTAAAATCTGGTCCAATTTCTGATTTTGTTTCTGATCCATCTGTTCCAAATAGATTAATTGCAGAAAATTTCGGAGACATGGACAAAGTCCCAAAGTTAAATTTTTACAACAAGTTTAAATTGGAAAACTTTTGGGAAGAAGATGACCGTTTAAAAATCGGAATTCTGTACTTCATTTCTTCATTCCTTACTGCATCAGACCCTTCAAAAACAACCATTCCCAAGTTATATTTTGATTTAGTAGAGTCTGGCCAGTATGCCACATTTCCATGAGCGAATGAGTGTTTTAATTTAACACTTAAAGCGTGCAGTCAAAAATTCAGAAAAATCCTTCGTCATTCAAGTTTAGCCAGTTCCATATAGCATTGCAGGTATGGTTTTATGAGTGTTGTCATCCATTTGACAACACAATTGCTATCCATGCTTCAGAACGCACACCGCGTATCTTGAACTGGAAGACAACAAATGACGTTTTTTTTTTTGATGATTTGAAGAAAATGATTTTCAGAACACATGGCAATCAGGTAAATTTTTATTGAATGTAATTAAAATTAATTATAAATAATTGTATATTCTGATATTTTTATTTTATATAGCATAAATTCAGAAATATGGTTTTTACTGAAGAAGAGTTAAATGTCATGGATGAGAACATTTTAAATCAGTCTACTACTCACCAAGATTCTGAAGAGCAAGGAACATCGGTAAAGCAGGGCGTTGAAGTTGAAGAAAAATACGTTGAGTTGAAAGCAGAAATTGCAGAGGTACAAATAAAAATTTACGATTAAAAAATTTCAAAGATTTTAAATTATACATATCAAACTTACTACTATGTTATGAACAGGTTAAGGCGGAATTGAAAGAGCTCAAAGCTAATGTTAGTTAAAATCACATTTAAATTTAATTCTATAATTATTATATGTTTTATTTTTATTATGCTAATATTGTATTCTTCATACATATAAAAGGTTGACAAGCACATGGCTGACATAAAGAATTACGTTGATAATTCGACTAAGCTGATAATTGAAGAAACTAGATTGTCAAGAGGTCAACAACGGGTATGTAATAAAGTTTGTAATGTGTATGTATGAAAAGTGTATACTTATTGTATGAATTAATCTATTAGTTTTTACAGTAAATATAATGTTTTTACAGTTTTAAGTTATTTTTTATTAAAATTAATTAGGATGATGCCACTCCAAATGCTGCACAGTCCGAAGAGATTAGATTTTCAAGAGGTCAACCAACATCGGATGCACAACAACGGGTATGTATCAAACTGTGTAAAGTTATGTATGAAAACTGTATAATTGTTGTATGAATTCATATCTTAGCTTTATAACAAAGAAACTGTTTTTACAGTTTTAACTGATTTTTAATTTAGGATGATGCCACTCCAAATGTTGCACAGTCTGAAGAGATTAGAATGTCAAGAGGTCAACCAACTTCGGATGCACAACAACAGATATGTATCAAACTGTGTATAAATTTTTGTATGAAAACTGTATAATTGTTGTATGAATTCATATATTAGCTTTATAATAAAGAAACTGTTTTTACAGTTTTAACTGATTTTTAATTTAGGATGATGCCTACTTCAAATGTTGCACAGTCTGATAAACTTTCAACTGAACAACCTTCGATTTTAATGGGTGAATACGTTCACATTTCAAACACAGATGGTATGTTATATACAATTATATGACACTTACGTTCTTTTACAATTTTGTTTTTAGCTAACGAGTTTTTTCTTTTCCAGATGAAGGTCAAAAGTCAACTGCTGAATTTTTCAATGCCGACTTACCTGGATCATCGACTTCAAAACCACCTACTTTGGATGATTACCCTGATTTTACCATGACACAAATCATTGCACTTGATTCGATTTTAAACGCTACCACAACACCAGATGTGCAAACAAGGCACAGGAATTCCGACAAATATCAATCTTCTCCTTATATTCGACTGTCGGAAGTCGAAAGCAATTCAAAGAAAGTTCCAATTTTTTTCACAATAAGGCATCCATTCGCAAGTCACAATGGATTTGATGTTCCAGCTGATATGATTGACCAGTTCAACAATAGCTTATGAAAGACGTTTCAAAAAGGCGTGGCAGGTATTGATATATATAAATCTTTTTTTTTTAACAATATCAAATTTAATACAACATTTATTACAATATTCACAAAAAATCAGCATATACAAAGGTGAAAATACCTTTCATCCTCAAATGGATTTTGGCGTTGTCAAAATTGCAGAATTTTTTTTTCCACATAATGAGTCACCGGGCAGACCTTGGGAGGATGGGGTAAGACAACTAATGTATTATTAATGTATGAATTATGAATGATATAAATTTAAATTTACAATAAGTTTGTATGAAATGTATGTGAAAAATGTATATACGACTGAATTGTATATATACTGTATGCATCTACTGATATTTACTATATTATAATGTCTGAAAAAAGTATGTGTTTAATTTTTTTATTTGTAACAGCATATTAATACAATAATGTATTATCTCCGAAAGAAGGCAAAATACTCCCAAACACCTGTTTCGTACAGCACTGTTGACTGTTGGTTTGTGGTGTGGATTGATAACATTGAGAAACAGTGGAGACTGTCAGATTATAACATGAGATCAATTGCCCCCGATCACGATGTTGCTCAGTGCATTAGAGGATTTAAGCTGCTTGCTAACATTGCTTGGGACAGAGTTGATGAAGTCATTATCCCTGTCAATGTTTCTGAGAAATGCCATTGGTTTCTTGTTGTATTCCGTATGAAGCGTAGATGTCTACATGTTTATGATTCGATGAGTGGAGAAGTTGTTCACAACAAATTAGTGAAAGAAGCTGTTGATAAACTTGCAACAATGATACCATTGTTTCTGGCAAGTACAGGGTTTTATGGCAAACGACTTGACATGTATGCAAACAATATCCCTGAATATCAAAACAAGTCTCAATCAGAACCTCTCGAAATCAAATATGAGACAGATGTTCCTCAACAGGAAGAAAGTTCCAAGTATGTAATCTCTATATTATATCTAATTCTTATATTTAGTTAATATAAAAATTTTCTAATTTGATTTTTGTTACAGTGATTGTGATCTGTACACCTCTCTTTTTGCTGAATATATCAACAATGGTACTTTTGATTTGTCTGATATTGAAGTAGATGTAACATACCATCGTCAGAGGTATGCAACTTTACTTTGGCACTATGCAAAAGCAAAGAATGAAGAGGGAGCAATAAGTGACAGTGAAGTTACGGGTACAGTTGCAAGCAAGTATGGTGGACCTCGCACGCAAAAAGAACAAGTTATGGACACCACCAATTATCCCACTCCAAGAACACGGAATAGGAAATGAAAAAAGTTAAATGCACGTTTTGGATTCTTATTGAAATATCTGTTATTTTAACATTATAACAATTTCTGTTATTTTTAATGTTTTTTTATAATTATTAATTTATGTTATTTTCAATGTTTTTAACATTATAACAATTTATGTTATTTTTAATGTTTTTTATAATATAACAAGTTATGAATTTCAATTTTGCGTATATAATGTAACAGAAACCAATGATATATATATAAACATTGTATGAATATTGTATGAACAACATATAGAACACTTTATGAATGGCAGGACAGTACAATTTATATTTATAATGTATAAACATTATATGAATTATGAATGACATATTGAACTTTGACATATGCAACAGAAACAAATGATATATATGAACATTATATGAATACTGTATGAACATTGTATGAATACAACCTGAATATTATATGAATGGCAGTATAGTTCAATGTGTATTTATTATGTATAGAAATTGTATGAATTATGAATGCCATATTGAACTTTGATATATGAAAAAGAAACAAATGATATATATGAACATTGTATGAATACTGTATGAACATTGTATGAATACAACCTGAATATTATATGAATGACAGTATAGTTCAATTTATATTTATAATGCTAACAATATTGTATGAATTATAAGAATTGTAACAGAAACAAATGATATATATATGAAAATTGTATGAAAACTGTATGAAACATTAACTGAATACCATAAATGTCAGTGAGAAGTACTGCACTCAATAAAACAAAACGTGTTTCTAACATTCAAAATAACGTAATAACAAATTTAACATTACGAAATCATTATTTTTGCACAGGATAATTTGAACATGTCTTTCTATTGTGTCCAACCTGACGGCATCTACTGCAAGTCATTTTCGTCCTTTTGAATTTCACGTCAGCAAATTCCTTCCATCTTTCAAGTTTTGGTCTACCCGCTGTTCGCTTTGGACCTGGTGGCAGCATTTTAGGCTCTGAAATATAACTTGGTATATCCCATGTACTCTCGCATGGGATAGGCTCGACAGGAATGGCATAAGCATCTCTGAAATTCTTCAGGCTATAAAAAGGAGAACAGAAATCTGATTCATGCAATTTTCTGTATCTGAGAACTGCAATTACATGACCACATGATATCTCATAATGTTGAAATCTCCCGTAACTACACATCCTTGTGTTCAAGTTTACAATGTACTTTTTTGCTCCTTCAGCTACAGCATGCAGATCAACTGTTGAAGGTATCACCTAATTAAAAGTTAAAATGTGGTATTGTTAATATACAATCAACTAAATATTGATAAGTAAATTACAATTATTTGTTATTCAATACAGTAAAATACATACCCTCATATTGCAAGACAAAGCAATACTTTTCTGTCCATAATGATCATATTTTTTTGTTAGATCAGATGTTGTCTTATCAGCCTCCTTATTGTGCTTGTGAATCCACCTCTGAATTGTTACCCTCATAAATTCAACAAGTGAAATTACAGGTAACCTCCTTGCTAACCTGTTAACATTATTCAATGACTCGGCGATGTTTGAAGTCATGGTCCATCTGCGCTTACAATTCGAGTAAGCTCTTGACCATTTGCTATAACCAATATCAAACAAGTATGGTCGTATGCGCATATCTATCTGGTCTATTCTTCTCATAATTTCCTCAAACTGTTGCTTTGTATAAGCTTTTGCCAATTTTAAAAACAAAATCTTCAAATCTTCAGTATTTCATTGAAATTCTTCACACATTTACTGACAGATGCCATATGCATGCATAATGTTCGAATTCGGGATATACAGTAGCAGTCCCTTTCCATATGCTTTCATTTTTATCAGACATAAAACACATGTTTTGTCTAACTCCATACGCTTCCTTAAACTGTTCAAAAAACAAAGATCATGAAGCGTCGTTTTCAAAATCCACTATCGCATAGGCCAACGAAAGTATATGACCTGATCAATATTTTTGTTAGATCACACACAAATCAAATACAATTTATAAAATAATTTATTATATTACTTAATCGGAAAATTAAATAGGATACAAAAATACCTCCCTAATCCATTGTGCTTGCAGTTAACATTGTACCACCATACGAACATTTTAATCCCGCCCCATCAACAACTACAATTGGCCTACAATACTCCCAACCTCTAATACAAGCTTCTAATACAACAAATGCATATAAGAATTTATCACCTTCTTTTCTTTCTATTTTCAATACGAATCCTGGATATGTTTGCTCCAAAATGTACAGATAACCTGAAATTTTTACAGTTAAAATTTAATGGATACAAAACGAACAATTAATTATTACCAAAAGGATACATATTTTATTTATATTTTAAGGATACATACAAAAAGTATACAATTTTCAGACTTGAATAATACAAGAAACAGAACATTCCAGATCATTAATATAACATACTATACTGTCTTTTTTCCATTTAAACAAATAAAAAAAACTTATGCTGAAGTATAAAAATTTCATACATAAAGTATACAAGAAACAGAAAAAGTTCATTTCATTGTGATAACATACTATATGGACATTTATTTCACTTAAACAATATAAAAAACTTTGAAAAAATATACAAATTTTATACGTAAATAATGCACAAACCAGAACATAGTATATGGTAACTTTTTAATTTAAACATTTAAAAAAAATTAAATTCATTCTTTATATGCAAATTATCCGGTAATCTGGCATAT